>PVIC010014545.1:0-36424 GCA_004025085.1 Thryonomys swinderianus | reverse complement strand
TTTCCAAGATTGAGCTATCACAAACTGAGCTGCTATTTTAATAGATGCAGAAAAAGCATTTAACAAAACCCAGCTGCCATTTATTTATTTATTTATTTATTTATTTATTTATTTATTTATTGAGACAGGGTCGCACTTTGGAGTTCAGGCTGGCCCTGAGCTCATTATGTAGCCCAGACAAGCCTCGAACTCAGCAATCCTCCTGCCTCTGCCTCCCAAGTGCTGGGATTATAGTTGTGAGCCACCATGCTTGGTATTGTGCTGTGTGGTACTGATTGCTGGTGGGTGTGAGTCAGCACACCCAGAATTGTTGTATGTGGTTACCAGGGATCGAACTCAGGATGTCGCACTTGCTAGGCAGGCACCTGAACCACTGAGCTAAATTTCTGGCCCCCAGTTTCCATTCTTGGGGGAAAGAAAAAACTTTGAATAAAAAGAAGAAAGTCTTCATCTCAGTCTGATAAAACCCATCTATGACAAACCAATAGCCAACAACACACTACATGGAAAGAAGTTGAAAGCTTTTCCTATAAAATTAAGAACAAGACAAAGATGTTCACTATCATCACTTTTGTTCAATTATAGTTCTTGAAACATTAGCCAGAAGGGTTGAGAATTTCGCTCAAGTGGTACTGTGCCTACCTTGCAAGCACGAGGGCCCAAGTTCAATCCATGGTACTACCAAAAAAAATTATCTAGAGCAATTAGACAAGAGAAAGAAATAAAAGAGACATGAATAGAAAAGGAAAGAGTTAAATTACCATTATTCATATGTAACACAATCATCTACACAGAAGATCCATAAAAACTCCATTGAGAGATTCCTAGGAGTAATAACCAAATTCAGTAGCAGTATACAGAGTAATTGCTCAAAAATCAATAGCATTTTGGGCCAGAGGGTTAGCTCAGTGGTTCCAGTGCCTGCCTCACAAGCGCAAGGTCCTGAGTTCAATCCCCGGTAACCACATACAATGCTGGGCGTGGAGACTCACGCCTACCAGCAATCAATACCACATACCACAGTGCTGGGCGTGGTGGCTCACGCCTGTAATCCCAGCACTCGGGAGGCAGAGGCAGGAGGATTGCTGAGTTCGAGGCTTGCCTGGGCTACATAGTGAACTCAGAGCCAGCCTGAACTACAAAGTGAAACCCTGTCTCAACAAAAAAAAAATCAATAGCATTTTTGTACACAAATAAGAACTCACCAATACAGAAACTAGGAAAACAAGACCTTTCACAATAGCATCAAGAAAAATGAAATAGGAATTAACCTAACCAAGGAAGTGAAAGACCTCTATGATGAGGCACTTTTAAAAAGGAGATTGAAAAGGTTAAGTGAAAACAGAAAAATATCCCCTGCTCCTGGATAGGCAGAATAAATATAGCTAAAATGTCCATATTTCCAAAACTGTTATACAGATTTAATGCAATCACAGTCAAAATGCCAACAGCATCCCTTATAGAACTAGAGAAAGCAATCCTAAGCTTCATATGTGATCAGAAGAGACCTAGAGTGGGAAAAGCATTTCTGGGCAACAAGAGCAAGGCAGGGGGCATCATGACTCCAGAATTCAAGATACACTACAAAGTTATAATGATAAAAAATGGCCAACAAAGCAGCAAAAACAAACAAAACACGCACATACACACACACAAGATAACAACAACAAGAAGACAAAACAGACTTGCAGATCAATACAGAAAGAACTCCAAGCACACTCGGCTACCTTATCTTTGACCATCATCCAAATCTTTTTGCTGGAGGAAAGATAGCCTCCTTAACAAATAGTTCTAGGAAAAGTGGCTATCTACCTGCTGAGGGTTGACCCTAGAACCATCTCTCTCACCATGCACTAAACTAAAATAAAAATGGATCCAATATCTACACATTAGAACAGAAACAATCTATTGGAAGACAAAATAGGTAAAACTCTTGATAATGTACTTCCAGGCAAGACTTTCTGATCAAAACTCCATTTACACAAGAAACAATACCAAGAATCAACATATGAGATCACACCAAATTAAGAAGTTTCTACGTAGCAAAGGAAACAGAGCGAAGAGACAATTTACAGAAGGGGGAAATTTTTCATCTATTCCTCAAAGTACTAATATCTAGAATATATAATTAGCCCCAAAACTCAGATCCCTAAATTTAAAGACCTAATTAAAAAATGGGCATCTGAAATGAATAGACACTTCTTGGATGGAGAAGTACAAATGGCCAATAAATGCATGAAAAAATGTTTATGCTCACTACCCATTAAGAAATGCAAATTAGCCAGGCACGGTGGCTCACACCTGTCATCCCAGCACTCGGGAGGCAGAGACAGGTGGATTGCTGAGTTCGAGGCTTGCCTGGGCTACATAGTGAGCTCAGGGCCAGCCTGAACTACAAAGCGAGACCCTGTCTCAAAAAAAAAAAAAAAAAAAGAAAGAAAGAAATGCAAATTAAAACACCCCTGAGATCCCATCCCATTCCAGAAAGAATAGCTATCATCAAGACATCAACCAATAGCAAATGCTGGTGAGGGTGTGGGGAGAAAGAAATCCATCTTCATTGTTGATAGAAGTGTAAACTGATACAACCACTCTGGAAATCAGGATGGAGATTACTCATAAAACTAAAAATAGAAATTTTATTAAACTCAACTATTTCCCTTTTAGGTGTCTTTCCCAAAGAGTTAAAGACATCATATTATAGTGATACATCCACACCCATGTTTATAGCAGCACAGTCCATAATAGCTAAATCTTGGTAACAGTCTATGTGTCCATCAACTGATGAATGGATCAAGAAAGTGTGTGATATATATGCAGTGGAGTACTCCTCTGCCATAAAGAAACATAGACTCGGGGCTGGAGGGTTAGCTCAGTGTTTCCGGCGCCCGCCTCGCAAGCGCAAGGTCCTGAGTTCGATCCCCGGTAACCACATATAATGCTGGGCGTGGAGACACGCCCACCAACAATCAACACCGCATACCACAATGCCGGAGGTGGTGGCTCACGCCTGTAATCCCAGCCGGGAGGATTGCTGAGTTCGCGGCGGCTTGCCTGGGCACCATAGTGAGCTCAGGGCCAGCCTGAACTACAAAGCGAAGACCCTGTCTCAAAAAGCAAAAAAATGAAGAAACATAGACTCAAATCATTTATAGGAAAATGGACTCATTGTGAGACTATGTTAAGTGAATAACTTAGATACAGAAGCTTAGATGTTGCCTGGTTCTCTTATATAAAAAACTCAATATATAAATAAATTGCAAAATGTAGATGATAGAAAAAAAGCAAGAAAAATAAGTTATTGTAATCTAGCATAGACAACATATCTAAAAGTGTACCTTGACACAGTACAATTTTGTGCATTATATATTTTCTGACTGTTAGTCTGTTAATTTCTGTTTATAATAATCAACTTTATAAGAATTTACAAGATAAGCACATAAATACAATGCTGGCAAAAGTGGAGGGATGGAGAAAAAGGCAATAAAAAGAAATGAGATGTGATATACATGCACCAGTTCCCCCACGATGAATGTAGCATTTTGAAACGAAAAGAGGTACCAAGAAAATTTTAAAAAGAATTGCTAAATGTTCTGCTTTTAGGCAAATGAATCTCATGGCAACTCCGACCGGAGTCCTTCATTGCTCCTGTATCTTGCTCTGGATTTCCCATTCCCAAGGGCACCTTCTTAATAATGTTCTTCTAATGCCTGGTTCTACTTATAAATTGCATTTGTCCAGGTCTCAGTGGCACCTCTTACCTGGTATGTGATACCTGAATATTTTAAATTTGCTGTGTACTGTTAGGCTGAATCACATGAAATTACCATTTCCATACCTCAAATGGAGTTGAATATTGGAAGTTTCACATGGTTGAACCTAGTGCATGGGCTGTGTATAGAAGTACTGGAAGCTGTAAGTTCTACTTTTGACTATTTTCCCAGATACACCCTCTGAGGCTTAACAGGTCACTCCGCCATGTTGCTCAACTGCTGTATCTGACATCACCCATAGCAATTGACTTTAATATTATCAGGACACTTTTCTCCTTTCCCTTCCATTTTCAATTTAAAGTTCTCTTTATCAGATCAGCAAAGCTCTGGGTAAACACATTTTTCTCAGTTATCATAGAGAATTGTGTCCTTAGCTAAGAGTCTGGCAATCCAGTATTTTAAGCCATGGTACAGACAAAACAAATCCTATACTAAAATTCCCTCTCTAAAGACAGCCATTTCATCATCCCTGTATTTTTTTTTCTATTCTACAGTATCAGTTTTCTTTTGCAAGAAGAAAAGAAAACACCACCTGGTCTCCCCCAGTCCTTGAATTTTCTGCCCACGCTTCAGTGTCCTTGGAGATTTCTCTGGCTCCTTTGGTGAAGGCCACTGATCTCTACGAGAAGGACGCTTGTTAGAATAAGAGTTGGAGGAAAGTGGAAATGGCAGTATTTGTTTGATCTGACAGTTTTCCCACCACTCTGCTAAATGGCAAGAGAAGACAATAGTCATGTCTGTGTGCTTACAGCCCCCAGCACGACATCAATTAGAAGCCAGTAACAATTATTCACTTACTCATTTGTTCGTTCATTCATTCGTTTGTTTTTCTAGCTAATGAATGATTGTGCTTTAGACAGATCCTGCCCTCCATGGCCCTGTGGTCTGGTAGGAAAGAGGATGGACTCACATTGATTGTATTAGAGCAATTGTAGTATTAATGATAGATAATGAGAGCTATAAAACAGAGAAGAAAGTGCTGAGATTCGCAAGAGAGGGAGATCAGGAAATGTTGTGTAAAGTTGAGCCAGGCTTTAAATATACATATTGATTTAGCATAAAGAACGAAGGGAAGGGTCTTCTGATCCAAAGAAACAGCATGATGACGTCTTTGTGGGAGGGACGCTATGTTTTGCAGCATAAACTGCTTCAAGAGGCCGAGTAGGTAAAAGATTTCAAAGGCAAATTACAGCCAGGCTCACGCCTGTCATCCCAGCACTTGGGAGGCAGAGGCAGGAGGATTGCTGTGTCGAGGCTCGCCTGAGCTGCATAGTAAGCTCAGCAATTCCAAAGTGAGATCCTGTCTCAAAAAAAAAAGGGCGGGGGCTTGAGAATATCAATCAGGTCAAAAGTGGGTACATTGGACTGGAGAACGTGGAGTGTAGAGGTGTAGAGGAAGCAAGACTAAGTTGGAGGCCATCATGATTTCCCTGTTTCATCCTTCAGTAAAGCCCCACACTTTGCATTAAACTCAGCCGTTCGTAAGTATGTGTTTGCTTGCATAATTGTCTCATGTTTCATTGCTTCTGAGACCATAAGCTCTGTGAGGTGAAGGAGCTGTTGTATCCCCAAGGCCTGACACACACTTCTGTGTTTGTGAAAAAAAAACTGAAGAGTCAAATTGGGATAATTGCAGTGAAGACAGTGGAGGTGGGAGTAAGAACTGTTACAAGGACATAATCAGAGGTATGCAGAGGTTTTTTTTTTTTTTTTCTTTCTTTTTGAGACAGGGTCTCGCTTTGTAGTTCAGGCTGGCCCTGGCTCACTATGGTGCCCAGGCAAGCCGCCGCGAACTCAGCAATCCTCCTGTCCCTGCCTCCCGAGTGCTGGGATTACAGGCGTGAGCCACCACGCCCGGCATTGTGGTATGCGGTGTTGATTGCTGGTGGGCGTGAGTCTCCACGCCCAGCATTCTATGTGGTTACTGGAGATCGAACTAAGGACCTTGAGTTTTTAAGTCGGGGTGGTAACGGTTTGGGGAGCTATGTGAGCGCTGCAGTTAGGGAAGCACCAACGAATTGGATGGGGAAAGAAAAGAGAGCCACGAACAACATTAGCAACACTTAAGGGAGAAGGAAAAAGAAGGAGCCGTAGGAGGCAGACAAAAAGGAGTACACGCTTGTCAGATGTATAAATGACCAATACACTAAAAATGTTCGACATCTCTGGCCACTAGAGAAATTCAAATCGAAACAGCCCTGAGATTCCATTTCACTCCAAAAGGAATGGCTATGATCACGCAAGCAAATAATAACAAATGCTGGGAAGACTGTGGGAGGGAAAAAGGAGCCATTTTACATTGTAAGTAGGAATGTAAGCTGGTACAACCAAGGTGGAAGCCAGTACGGAGATTCCTCAAAAAACTAAAAATAGCGCTAGGGATTTAGCTCAAGTGGTACCACGCCTGCCTTGGATGCACAGGGCCCAAGTTCAATCCCTGGTACTGCAAAAAAAAAAAAAAAAAAAAAAAAAAAAAAAAAAAAAAAAAAAAAAAAAAAAAAAAAAAAAAAAGTTAAGTACAACAAACTAAAACTAAAAATTCCATTTGCCTCAGCTATTCCTCTTCTAGGTATCATCCCAAATGTTAAATACATCACACCACAGTGATGTATGAACACTCACATTCATAGCAACACAAGTCAGCTAAACCTTGGAAGACCCCATGCATCCTTAACAGACGAATCAATAAAGAAAGTGTGGTGCTCATACAAAATGGAGCACTACACTACTATGAACAAGGACACACTTGATTCATTTGCAGGAAAATGGATGACTTTGAGGTCGTATTAAGTAAAACAGACACACAAGCTTAAATATCGCTTGATTTCTCTTATATGAAAAACCCAAATATAAATAAAGGGCAAAATAAAAGATAGATAGTAGGTAAAAGATCTTTTGTAAAAGTGAAGGGAACCAAGGGTTGGAAGGAGGAGCGTAGAAAGGAAGGGAAGGGCATGAAAAAAAGAAAGAAAAGGGAGAGGTAAGAGAACCAAAACAGTAGTTATCAGTGAGGCCAAGGAGGAAGTTCAACAAGGAAAGAATAATTAATAGTGTCAAATATCGGGGCAGACAATGAGAATGAGGCCTGTCACTTTTGAAGGCACAACTTCTGTGGGGCGGTGGGAGCCAAGGCCAGAGCAAGGGAAATCTGAGGGAGCGAGTTACAGCACCGAGCCGGCTACCTGGGCAGGCTGGCCACGGCGGCTGGTCAGGTGCCCACCGCGACCTGGACAGACCGCCTGGTTCGGCCTCCAGGGCCTGCCCACCCACGCCACCTTCCCTCTTCTCAACAGCCGCCTGGAGGGTCGGTGGTTACCGGAGCCCTAGGGCTGACTTGGGTCCCTCTGTTCCTGTATCTCCACGTTTCCCTTCTTTAGGCCGTCCTGGGCCCGGAACACTCTTCCGGCTTCAAAGAGGCAGTTCTCCTGGTCCCGCTCTCTGGTGCCCTGGGGAGGCTGCGCTCCGTCACGGCAGGCAACGAGCCTGCTGTGTGTCATGTTTGTGTATAAACCAAATGTGCTCGAGTGCCATGTTCCTTGGCAGCTACATCTAAGCCTTTTGTCATTTTCCTTGCTTTTTTTAAAGTGCAAATTCACAGAAAGGCACGGGCTGTCTTTTTGCGAGGGATTTGGCATAATTCATGCCCTTTAGAAATCTCCTACTTTATCATCCTCAAGAAATGTGAGAGCTAGCAGAGGCCTTCGAGATCATCCGCCCAGTTTCATCATGTTTGCAGGTAAGACAGGGAGGCCCAGAGAGGGGAAGCCAGACGAGGGTCTACTGAACATCCGTCATGGCCAAGGCCGTCGCCAGCGGCTCTGAGGGGTAGGGAGGTAGGGCAGGCATAATCCCAGGCCAAGACTTGTGTTTTGTCTAGTTGAAAAAGAGTGTCATGAGCAAAGAGCTACCAAGAGAGGAAGGACAGAGAAGGCTCAGTAAAGCTAAGCTAATGTGAGGGGGAGGGGAAGGGGCTCCTCTGGCCGGATCAGCAATGTCATCAGAAGTGACATTTGAGCTGAACCTTGCGGGTTTCATTGGAGAAGAGATGGCTAACACTGCACACAGGGCGTACTCGGAGGTGAGACGGTCAGGCGTCTGCACTGGTTTGTTGAGAAGTATCAGGAGGAAACTGGCAAAAGCAGGTGAAGACCGGGACGTGACAGCGGTCCTCCCTCCCCACGGCCCACGCTGCTGTCCACCCCGTCCTGCCGACACCGCGGCCTCGGCCTGAGCGCCGCCTCTCCGCAGAAGCCTTAACCAGGTGCCTTTTCTAAGCACCCGCCTGCCCGGCGGCCTCTGTCAGTGCATCCTATGCATTTCCTTCGTCACCTTTGCCCTGATGTGTCCCTCTGAAGTTATTTACTTCCTTGTCACCCCCCTCTCCGATTACAAGCTCCTTGGGATGGAACCGTATCTGCTTCGCCCCCATCCCCCCAGCAGCGAGCACAGTAACTGTTCCCCACACAGAAGCCCCTGACTGCACAAAGAGGGCTCATGACAGTGACGAGGGGCCACACTGACAGCGTAAAGTTTGGGATGTAGATGTGACAGATCAAGGAGACAGGTCAGGGTCTGAGCGTGAGAGGGCACAGCGATCGCGGAACTCCCCGAGAGCGAAGCGGTCAGAGCCGCGGACTGAGGGAGCCGTGGGCAGGGGCTGGGCAGGCGGGGCGGGGCATCTTCGTGGTCTTCTCATTTCACGCCTGGGCAGAAGGGCTGGCCTTCTGAGCTTCCGGGGTGGGTGCGTCTCCGCTGAGCTTTGTGCCCAGCACTGGTCGGCATGGGGCTTGGGGCAGGTGAACAGTTCGGCTCTTGGTGAGAAGATAGCAGAGGAAAAAGAAAGGAATAGAGCTGAAGGACAGTGTGGTGGAAAAGAGGCAGCGTAGGCTGGAGCAAGACCCCAGTGGAAGGTGCAAAGCACCCAGGAAAGAGACCAAGGCGTGCTCCCCACAGGCTCGGACCCAGCCCCATCACTTTCCGCAGGGCCGGCCGGGCCCGGTGTGGCTCTTGCCCAAGCACCTCCCCAATGGTGCATGATGCGCTGACTGCTGGGGGTTTGCAGGTAAGACGCAGCGATGCTGAACCTTTTAGAGCTTTCACTGACAGACAGCCGGCTGTGGCACACGTGCCAGCAGTTCGCCACCACTGATCTAATGTCTCTGCTCTCAGAGAGGAGGCTAAGTCAGGCATGTGGCACACGCCTGTAATCCCAGCACTCGGGAGGCAGAGGCAGGAGGATTGCTGAATTCCAGGCTTGCCTGGGCTACATAGCGAGCTCAGGACCAGCCTGAACTACAAAGCGAGACCCTGTCTCAAAAAATAATAATAGTAATTTATTCCAGTGAAAGATACATTGTCATTGATTCTCCCCCCAAAAATTCACCCTCTCTACGAAAGTACTTGTCCACCACTGCTGGTTTTGGGGGCAATTCTCCAGGTCCTCTTGTGTGTGTCTGAGTTGTGAACGGCGCCGCTGAGGACTGTCCAGTGGAAAGCGGCTCAGCCCACCTCCACCCACTTGTTCACTCAATCCGGCTCGTCCCCACTTAAAATGGCCATGAGAGAGAAACCTTGTGCGTCCAAGGTTGGCGTGGTACCACTTGAGCTAAATCTCCAGCTGACCTTTTTAGTCAGTTCAGGACATCAAGGCTGCTCACCAGCACAAGCACAGGGACCTTCCCGAACTGCTCCGGGCCGTGGCAGGAAGGGCCGGATGTGTTTGGTGAGAGCAGGGTTCTGAGGGGGAAGTCGTGGCAATATGTCTCTTATGGTAATGAACTTAATGCGCACCACACTTTTCCATCACACTTTGCATTAGCTGGATGGCGCTGTGCCTCAGTTTCCTTACCTGGTAAACGGAAATAAGGGCACCCACCTCATAGGGATGGTCTGGACAATAGGTGAGGTAATACGCACAGAGCATAGTGCCTGGCACGTGGGCAGCAGGAAATGACAGCAAGTGTCACAGTGACGTCAGAGGACTGTGAAGGGGGGAAGGCCAGTTCCAGCCGCGCTGCAGGGCAGAGTGGAGGCGGTTCAGAAAGGCACCGACTGAGTCTTCCAGCTCGGCAGGACGAGGCCGCGGGGAGGCATCTGTGCACTGGGAAGAGGCAGGAGGCCAGACTCGTGGAATTCACATGGCTCCCGTGGCGGGGCTGACAGCAGGAGCCTGAAGCAGGGGAAAAACCAGAGCCTGCGAGGGGAAGAGCCATGCCAGGGGGCCCAGACTTTCTCTGTCGGAACGGGGAGGGCCCACTGCTCAGCCGTTCCCAAGGAAGGCGGCCCGTCCTCTCCCCGGGAGGGCGCAGCCCGCAGTCCCCTCCCAGCAGCCCACCTGCTGCCTCTTAGAAGTGGCCGCTTGTGCTCAGCCTGCCCGGGGAGAAGTGAGCAGTCAGATCGTCCAGTAGCAGGTGGGAAACGGTCCCAGGGTCCATCACACAGAGCGTAAGCTTGGACCAGCTCTGCAGACAACACCTACTTAGGGCTTCATTGTTGAAGTTCTGGCTTCTGACGAAGAACAGGGATTAAGAACCTGTTTGGTGAGCAGGAACCGAGGCGTTCAGGAGTCAACCCTACCGCCATCTTAAGCGAGGGGCCAAGAGAAGGGCCTTTGAGGAAATTGGAAGTTGAGCTGCAGAGAGTTATTTGTAATGACAAGAAAATGTCCTAGAGATGTCAGTGACTGAATGGACTATAAGATTAATGGAACTGAGACCGTCAAAACCCTCAACGTGATAAAAGACAAAACTCGGGAAGAGTGAGACCAAATGACCTGGCCACAGCCGCTGCCGAGCCCAACACGTCCCCAGGTTTGCTCCAGACTTCAGCACCAAGCGGACAGCTCTCTGTCCGGATACCCGCTCGTCCTATTGCCCGATAGCTTGGCTCCGGTGACGGCATCAGGCAGGTACTGTCCATGTGGGAAGCCCTCCGGCAGCCTTCCCTAGTGACCTTTCTGCTCAAGCCCGGAGCCCCTTCTCAACCTCATCTTGCTTTAGCTCAGCTTCTCCCAGTCCTTCGACTTAATCCCACTTTGTTCCGCACCCACATTAGCATCTTTGAACTCTTCAATATTCAAACTGGCTTCAGAGACTTTGCTTTCATTAGCTAATTTCTAGAAAAATACCTCACCTAAGCTAGTCGGTCATTTATGTTTGAATAAATGTTTATTTGGTCATGGGTATCACTGCACGAGACTTCGTGTTCGAGATGAAGACACAGATCAGCTGTGGTGTCAGCATTAAGAAGCGAGGGACCCACGTTAGCTCCTCCCTCTGCTGTCTCCACACGGCTCCGCCTCTCTCGGCAGAGCGAGCTTTTCTTCACCTGTACTTCCTCTGAGGACGCGAACTGTGAAGATGGTCTCGGGACAGTGTGATGATTAGGCCGAATCTTTGCTCCCTTTGCACCGGGAGCTGAATTCCGTTAAAGCGCAAGACCCTGTGGAGGTCACTTTGTGGGGCTGCCTTCTAGCAGAGAGAATGGGAAAGCGGGAGCCTAGACGCCAGTGATGGCGAATCTTTCAGAGCTTTCAGTGATCCAAACAGCCCGCTGTGGCATGCGTGCCACCGGTTCGCCATCACTGCCCTACACTGGAAGGGCCACAAACAAGTGAGAGGGATTATCCTCCCCGGGGCTCTGGGTTGCGCATTCATTCAATCGTGGCTCTTGACCTGGATCACAGCAGCACTGCACACCCTGCAGCGGCGGCGGCCATGTCAGAAACACCTCCCAAGCCCTTCTGCTTCTCCGGAAGGCAGCAGGGGTGCGGCTGCCCTCTTTGGCCTGGGCGCACGGCACCCTCATTCTTGGAAATGCTGGCAGCCGGCAGGCAGCACTCAGCGACCATCTCTATCACTGCTTTTTCTGTGCTGCAGCCCAGTCGTGTCTCTGCCTCGTGTAGCTTTTAGAAAAACGCGCTACTTCAGCACCAAGAATGTGGACCCTGATCCAGCTGGTGCTTTTCTCGGCCGGGGTGGAAGACTGACAAAGGGTTTTCACAAAGGACCTGTCACCACCCGGGGGACGCACCCGCCCGTCCCAAGGACTGTCCTCCTCACTGAGAGGGCCTTTCGGCTCCAGGCAAAGGTGGATCCTCCCCCTTGCTGTCCTCCCCGCCCGCTTCAAGAAGTTCTCTGAGCCACAGTTCATTGCAACTATCGTTTATTAAAAAATATATGTCTCCTTGGAAGGAACACTGGTAAACCAACTAGTGTCATGCTCACTTTGAATCTTAGCTCTTCTTCCCTGGGAGGAGGGAGGGAGAGAGGGAGACTGAGCATCATTCCCGCCAATGCATCGCTCGGTCGCCGGTCACCGCCGGAAATCAGCACGGCCCTCCCCTCCCCCGCGGGAGTCGCAACGGGCCGGCCCCCTCCGCCTTCACTCCAGTGGACTGCCCGAGGGAAAGCTGCTGCCCCCTCTCTCGGCCCCCGTCCTGGGCCCCACACTTCGCAGTTAGCCTCGTGATGCTGGTGGGATAACTGTGAACGGATCTCCTGAATGTGGCTGGTAGTGCTTAAAACATCTCCGACGCGGCGTCACCTGCACCGTCCTAACTGAGCGGCTCCACTCTAGGGCCAAGCGTTTCCGTGTTCTCCCCTGCGTCTTCCCTCTGGCGTGGAGGCGAGGGAGGCACGTTGGCTTCAAAGGAGCACAGTGGGGTGGGTAAGGCCGGAACCACACCTGCTGCCTACACTGGTGGTAGGACGGGAGCCCTCTGGACCACAGTCACTGCTATCAGACTCTGGGAGAAAGTAACAAGGTTTCACAGCTCACCAGTAAGCAAGTCTTAGCTCTACAGCTCAAATTTACAGCGTTAAAGTCTACTTTCTTCTGGAAGAAACAGTAAGCTACCAGCTGTTGGTGAGGTGGCTAGGGTAGGGCATATGGAGCAGCTGCAAGAAATTTAAAAAAAAAATCCAACTCATTTTGCGGCTGGCCGAGCCTGGCACTGTCTCGCCGTCCCAGCACGGTCGGGAGGCAAGGGCCTCCTTGTGCCCATCGGCGGCCCCGTAAAGAAGCCTCAGCCACGTCCAGCACGTCCTTGGCAGGGAAGGGAAGGGCCAGCACGGTAGCGCAGAGCCCAGCTCCCACCCTCAGCCCTCACCAGCGCCTGCTTTCACCCCTGCTGACTGGATGGCCAAGTCCGGGTCACCTCCCGGCCCCGAAGGCTCGGCTCCTTCAGCACCTCACAAGCCTCTAGAACGTTGGCAAATTGGATTCTGTGCATTCACTTAAATAGTAAAAGTAAAACTTGGAACAATGAAAAGGCTGACACAGTAGCACAACATGGTTTTGGTTTAACAGCAGCTTAAAAATGAACAAAAAGGAAACCTCTCATGCAGACACATCAGGTGGTATAAAACAATAGGCAATTTTATATGGAGCATAACTAGCCATTCTCTGCCTTTCAGCACACCGGACTGACCGCCTCAGGGGCAGCCGCTGCTCCGAGGTCAAGCCTCTGACCCTCTTGCCCCGGGCAAAAGCCCTTTTTCTCAGGCCCCGGGCTGGCACCTGCAGCAACCTCGGTTCTCAGGAGAATGACAAGTGTGAGTGCCCCTGGTATAGCACTTTCCACCATTTTCAATCTCTTCCCAACCAGGTGGGACGTAAGATGCCACCCGACTGGACTATGAAAATTAAAGCATTTCTCAAATAACATAGTACCACTGATGAAGTCTCCATAGATTTTTCTAGTCCCAATGTGTGTGGATATATATATTATAGGAGAGCGTATAATATATATATAATAATTTCTATATATTTTATATAAATTACATATATATATATCTGTATATAAATAAGATACTTTCTGTTGCCATTACGTTGCACCCTTCTGAGCTGCAAGACAGTAGTACAGGTGGGTAGAAATGCCCCGGAGCACCTCATCACGCGGTGCGCTTAGCTCACTTCACAAGCCGCGCAGCTGTCCAGAGTCTGTCTGTCCATCAGTCCTCCTCGCTTCTCTTCGCTTCTGCTCGGTGTTGATGGAAACAATGGCTCTGATGGATTTGCGCCTGTGCTAGCGCTTGGGGAAGGTCCATGCAGGAAAATGGGCACAGTCACGTGATGAGTGAGATGGTGTCATCCCCCAAAAGAAACTAAAACCAAACAAAAAGTTTAAAAAAAAAAAGAACAGGACTAGAAAACTCAATTTTTGACATATCTAAAAAAGGGGATAAGAACAGTAGTCATTTGTTCTCCCCACAGGGATAGATAGGAATGAAGAGGGAGGAGGGAAGAGGGACTTGATTTCTTCTTTTCACAAGAGAATGCTTGGAGGGGATTCTTCAGAGTTTTTCAGGGGATGGGACCCAAATGTAGTGCCCAGACTGGTCCTCAATGATTTGTTTGATTTTGTTATAAATCTCTTCCAGTGAGTCACCCTGTACAATGGCTAAAGTGAAGAGGAAAACAAAATTATTACTGTGGTCCGCAGCATATCCCCCAAACCCCGGCCATCCTGCCTCTCCCAACAACCCTACATTGCCCCCCAGCCATGCTGGATGCTCACAAAAGTTCAGGTTTAGCTCTGGTTTCACTAGTTGGCTCTCTGCGAGTTCAGGGCAAGAGGGGTGCTGGCTAGAGGCCCCTCTCTGAGACAGTGAGAGCGAGTAGTAGCAAAGAGGAAATGGTGTTTATTCAAAAGATGTCTATTGTGCACCCACTACGTGCCAGACACTGCAGCTCGTGCTGCTCTTGGCTGCCATAAGGCTCGCAGCTTGTGACCGATTCTAAAACAGCTTCACTCAAAGACTGGGAAAATCCCAGTTACCCAGAGGAAGAGCAGAAAGCCACAGTGTTTTGGCAAGAGCCGGTGCTCCCGGGGCCGTCACATCTGCTCCGTGTCAGAGGGCGGCCCAACCATCAAGGACACGGATGCCGGTGTGAAAGGGAGCGCCAAAGACCCCAGGTATGTGAGGACATTTCTGGATTCGCAACCAGCTGGCCTGTCAGCACTGCCTGCGAGTACGACTCGAACTGCCCTGCACTCGCACATAGACGTCAGTGCACTTTAAAAGGTGGGGGATGGTCTCGTAGGAACCTCCCCAACATTTTAGAGGCTGACCTTCTAAAGTAGGTAGGGTACGCGCACACGCGCACATGCACACACGCCAACAGACGACTTGGACACCACGCCAAGAAATCATTAACAAACACTTATTCAGCGCCTAGAACATGCAACGAAGAGGATGGGAAGAGGAAGAGCTGGAGGAAGGGAAACAAAGTAATAGAGGGGCCCGCGATCTAGGAGGGACAAGAAGGCAGAACGAATAAACCAGCAGCCCAAAGCGGCATGCGGTGAGCACTTCACACTGTCAACTGGCTACAGGGCGAGAGCGGAAGACAAGGAACTGCGCGCCTTGGGGTTTGAGCGCAAGAGCCCCAGAGCACCCGCGAGTCTGAGCAGGCTCTCTAGCTCTGTCTAGAGCTCTCTGGGACGGTTCAGGGGCAGCGTCTGGCTAGACCCACAGAGCCTGCAGCGGGCCAGGGGGCTCCTACCTGTGAAGTACTCTCCGAACTCCTGCTCCAGTTTCATGGCTTTGTCATAGATCTTATTTGCTTGTTCATATGTCTGCCGTCGGTTCATTTCCCTGCCGACGACACACAAGAAAAACAGTCCCGGAGGAGATCCTACATTTTCATTAACGTAAACAGTTGTTCCAGATTCCCTACAAATCTGCTAAACTGTGCTCTCAAGTGGCCCGTGGCTAAGTTCTCCCTCAAGCCTTCCAGGGACTCAAGACACAATGAGCGGTGAGGGCTTGGCGCTGTGGCACCAACTTTTCTTCAAGTGTTCACTGCATCTGTCCTGTTTTGCCGCACCCCCCCGCCCCCCAGCCTCATGGAGTCGTGGGGGTGGGGCCTTTCAGAGGTGGCTGAATCCAGAGTGTGTGGTGCCGGGATCACAGGTGTGCGATGACTAATTCAGCCCACTGACCGGTTCGCGTAGCTCTGGCTGGTCTCTCGGGCGTGAGCGCTTCGCCCTCCCAAGGCTGGGCAGTCTGTGTAGCATCCCAGCGACAGGAGGAGGCTGAGAGCTCTCGCCTCCCCGCTTGCTGCGGACTGCTTCTCCTCTGCAGTGTCTCTCTGCTATGCTACCCCGCCTCAGAGCAGCCAACTATGGACCGAAACCTCTACAGACTGTGAGTCGAACACAGCTTTCCTCCTTCAACTTTGAGAGTCAGGTATTTTGTCTCAGCAGTGAGAAAAGTAACTAAGACACCTCCCCTGCCCAACAAGTCACTGTATTCTCCATTTTTTTTCAGGGCCCCTTCCTAGCCTTTCTTGGAGTCTCAGCGAACACTTACATAAGTGCTTCGATGGATTTAGGCTTGATGAAAATGGCAATGGGGTAAAGTTGTGCTTGCTGCAGTCTCTTGATAGCATTGCCGGAAACATCTAAGATGCAATGTTTGCCCTGAAAAAGCAGATTCGTATCAGCTCACTACTCCCTATCCACCCAATCCCAAGAAGCATTGCAAATATCCACAGGAGGAGGGGCAGGCCACCCAGAGTGGCCCAGAATGTCCTCTCTCTGAGGTCCTTAGGCCGCACTTTTTGCTTCCACTACCCAGAAGAGGCCACATCTGCCCGGGGTGGGTCTCTGGCCCTTGGTGGGTGACGCTGCAGTGTGAGTTTCGTCAATGAGAGAGATCCCTTTACCGAGAGGCCAGTAACTGGCAGAACTGCCATGCCTTCGGTCAACAGTACCACTTAGTAGGCCCTGTGGTGGGAGGGTGAGGACACGAGTGGCACCCGGCCTGAGTGTTTCTGTCTCCCCTCTGAGGCACACAGGTATTGGGCCGCCTCCTCTGCTTACCCGCTCTGCCACGGCCCGCACGGACTGGATGCTGGTCCCATAGAGGTTGTCATTGAACTGGCCTGCCTCAATGAACTTGTTGTCCTGGATGTCCTTCTCCATCTGCTCTCGAGACACCACAAAGTGGTAGTCCTGCCCGTCCACCTCATTATCGCGCCGCGGTCGGGTGGTGTCTGAAGGAAGAAAGGAAATGTATGGCCCAAGGGCAGTGATCTGTGCTGGGCCACAAGTCAACTCGAACCCCTCCCAACTGAGAGGGTCACAAACCATCCTAGTAAATTTTCTGGTAAGTATGGGGTGGGGGTGGGGGAACACTTGGGAAGAAGTTTCTGTTACGTACTTCTCTTCCAACCTCCAGGGCATGCGGGGCCGGGTTGTGGTATATGTGCTTTGGCCTACACCAGACCAGCAAGGTGGGGTTCCCCGAGCCAGGGTTGGTGGAGGATGTGAAACTTGGTGTGGGAGTCAGTAAAACTAACAAATGGTTCATCAAATCCTTCCCTTCCTGACCTTCTCAATTTGGGGAGGAATCTATTACTGCTGACTGTATCAGGCTGTAAGATGTATCTTCTTTCCAAAGAGCCCTAGAACCTGATCCCACACTCTTTCTACAAAGCAGCAGCAATTCCCAGGCACCAAGCCCCAGTCCTTTGGGCCTGCCTGGGCTCTTACGTGGCACACATGATCCAAATTTATGCGGAAACTCAGAGATCAGGTCATCGTTGACTCTGTCCTTCATTGGGCCCAAGATGATCACAGGCCTTGCGTAGTGAACTGGAGAGGGAGAACATGGAGAGTGTGAACAGAGGCCCCACTACTGGCCTGTCCCCCTCCAAATCTGGCTAGAACACAGAGGCTTTGGAGCCACCACTCAAGATGGGGAGGCACCCACAGCCACTGTCTGCCTTCTGATGACATCAAGCCTTTAATTTAATCTAAGTCCTGGCAAGTCTGCCTGAAACATCTCCTCCACTGGCTTCAGGAGATCTCTTCATGGACACCAGCAGCTCAGCAAGGGTGTCACAGAGCAGCTGCTGGAAGGAGGAGCTGGGCCTCTGTTAGTGGCAGCAGCGCCACTGAAGCAGACCTCCCCTTGGCTACAGCAGCCAGGGTTGGATGCGCAGTAAGCTGCCTTCCCTGTCTCAACCCCTCCACAGCCGCCCACTGTGGGAGCTTGTCACTGCCACGGGGAGACTGGCACAAAAGCAAGGCTCAGGAGGGGGGCTTACTTTCTTGCCGTGTCACCGGCTCATATGACAAAATAGCATCCTCTTGTCCTTCTACAACAAAAAAGGGAGACAGGTTAGTACTTCATGATTGCCTCCCTTTGTACAGCATTCACTTCACCCGCCCAAGCTGTAAAATCATCTTCTCAAGGGGTCTCTGTTGGTTCTGTCTGCTTTCTGCGGGTGAGGAGCGGTGGCAGGCCACGCCCAGGTGAGGTCGGCCAGCAGTTCTATTGGCAGAACGCTGCTGAGCTGAAGGCCACAGTCCCGTAGCCAGGATGCCTTTCCTACAACTACCCCAACGTTTTAGCATCTGTTCTTACAGGTAAGTCGGTTAGACTCAGTGGCTCCCGTGCTCTGGAAAGGACCATAGGGTTGACACACACTTGCCCAAGTCCCTTTACCTATAGGTAGGTGTCACAGCGCTCATGCAGGCCCACGAAGCTGAACCTAACTTGGCCCTTTTAATGGTGGGTCTACCTATTCTTCCCTAAGAAGTATCCAAAAAAGTGGTGCATGGTTGGGCCAAGCTCCCCAGTGCCCTTTAAGAGCAATGCTGAGCCTGCTTTTTTCTCATGGTGGAGCTCCATGGAGCCTGGCACCATGGAGCCTGGCAGTGATGAAGTTTTCCTAAAAGAGTCACCCAGCCACTTGGCACTGGAACTTGGCAGTTCCACAGGAGCTGACTGTAATACCAGAGAAGGCAGTGATATCAGCACTGAGCCCCAGGATGAGAGCTAACAGGATTGTTCTGAGCCTAAGTCCTAGATTTTTCAAGCTGTCCAGCCACCACAGCTCCAGAAAGGCCAATGCCTCCAAATAGGTCATAAAGTTTGAATTGTGACTTCTCTGATCTAGTGAAGGGATCTCCGAAGGAAAACTGGGAAAGCGTCTTCCTAATCATAGAATCCCACCAAAGATGAGCAGGTCCTAGCAATCTGGAAAGGCAGATTCAGGACAGTATCCCATAGGAGCTATGCTCCTTTTGGTCTCTGAACAAATCTGCAAAGCTGGCAGCATCTTCAACCCACAGTGCACATGGCAGGGACTTGCTCATTGGTAGCTCACCCTTCCCAAGGCACAGGGATGCTTTCAAGTCAGGTCCTAGCTAGAACTACAGGGCTTCTACTCTCCTGTGATCCACAGGACAAAGTCCATCGCATGGGGACAAAGAGCTGGCCGCAGTATTTCCAGGGTCTCAAAGTGCACATGGCTAAAAGGAGCAGCAGCCTTTGAGCAGGAATGGCAGCCATGCAACACTGGAATGAGGATGGCTGAGACACATGGTGGAGCTACATGACATGGGGGAATGACACACACTTACTGGAACTGCTTTCGCTGTCACTGGTGTTGGATGTCACTCCCTCTGCAAGCCAACAAGAAAGAGACTCCAATTCAGAACACACCACTGAGAGGTCACGTGCAGCACAAAACTCAAACGCTCCAGGAGTGAGACACTGTGCTGCCAACCGAGTCAGGCCTCTGAGTCAGGCCAGAGAGGCCGGCCACGTCCAGGCCACCAACTAGGAGGCGCAGCTCCAATCCTCACGCCCTGGCTACCTCCTCCTCGTCCCCACAGCCCTTTCCATCTGCCAAGTCCCTCCCTTAGCAATAGAAGGCTCACTTCCTTCAGCAGCACCCTCCGTCTGAATTGAGTGAATTGACTTGGATGATTTCCAAATCCTATCTCAGAATGCAGCTCCCAAGGCTAATGGCAGGAAAGAAAAGGCAGGGACAGTTGCAGAGAGATGTCTAGGCACCACACGGCTCGTGAATTTCCTCCCAAGACTCCACCCCAAAGTACGGAACCGTGTCGTGCTCCACAACCACACAGCCAAGAGCGGGATGGGGTAAGCAGTCAGCAGTGTTCTTCTGTGGCTCCACAGCCCTTCTTCCACCACCCTTGAGGAGGGCCGGGCTCAGCGGTGACCAGGCATGCGCCTCTATCCACCGTAAGACAGGCGTGTCAAAACACACAACAAACCAACACAAATACCTTGACCACAAACAGCGCTCCAGTTTCGGAGAGCTGGAATCTGAGTTCAAGCAGAGAGCCATTTTCACAGGGGCACAAATGAAACCCACCCCTCCCGCAGCAACAGGCAGATGAAGATGAGACATGGACACACCAGACTATGGAGAGATGCTGCTCATTTCAGCCAAAACCACACTGCTTCAGGCCACAATGTGCTGTGCCCCCCAGGAAGGGCCTGCTGCATTGCCACCTGGGCTAATTCCCGGGCAATCCCTGACGGCACTCTCATACTTTTGTCCTTGAAGCTTTTTTTTCTTTTTGTGGTACCGGAGATAGAACTGAGGACCTTGCACTTGCGAGGCAGGCAGGGTGCCACTGGGCTAAACCTCTGGCCCCGCCCTTAAAGACTTACTGAAGGAGAGTACATGTTGACAGAAGCCACTGGGCCGGCCACATATCTATCTACACTGCTCTGCCTGCAGTGGGGGGTCAGCTGCTAAGCCCCCATCACCTAGTTCCTTTCAGTTTCCGATCTATTTTCCAAAATGGAGAGGCCAAAACTTCCTTGAGATAAAGGACTAGCCATACATGGTCCATAAATGGTACTGGGGCCCCCACCAGGCCAGCTCCGGGTCTGCAAGGCTAGGCCACAGGCGGGGTGGGGATAGGAGTTCCCTGCATCCTGCCCTTAGGGGAACTGTAGGAGCTGCAATTCCTCAGTCTAGTTCCCTAGAGTGTTGTTCCTGAGAGAAGAATCCAATCAGCGGGTGCCTTCCCCTTGACTATAGAGTGGACGTTAGCTGACAGCTTTCCTCAGAGCTGTGCTCGGATCAACCTGTCTTCTAAGGTAGAGTACCAGGCTTGGGCCCCAACACTTGGACATGTAGAAGGTAAACACAGACATGATCTCTAGGGATCTCTTAGGTACCAGGGACCAAGGGCAAAAGGTGACATTTGGAGTCACATGTACTTCCCCCTGCCACGGGAATACAGTTCTCACAAACACTGTCCTCCCATCACCCTTCACCCTCACCCATGTCCCCTACACCCTCACCCCCACTGTCTCCATTCACGCCACAAGTACAGTTAATGGTGTGTAAGTTTCACTTACTCAGGTTCTTTGCTCCATAATAATCGTCACTTAACCCAGGGAAGTCCTGATTTCACAGACAGCAAGGACAGAGAGGGGAAGGGGAGGTGGGAGGAGAATTAGGGAGAAGAGAAAAAGACAGAAAAAAGACAAGGGGAAGGAAGAATACAGAAGCAGGTGAGCATTAGTGCTAGAAGTATGAAACACCATGAAGACCTAGAACTACATCGAAGTGAAGAACTTTGTTACAGAAAGAACATTGTAGGTGAGGTGAGATACCTGACTTGCTGTTACCCAGTTTGCTGCCAGAGGGCCTTGCAGCGGACTAGCTCTCTGAGGTAGTGTACAGGAACAGGCCCACAGGAAATAGGTAACACGCCGAGGCTTTGAGTACCTGCTTTGACCAAATCTGTAGTTGTAGAGATAACAACAGGACTCTGCTCTGCCCTTGAGATCACATTCCATTCTGTGGGTACATGAGAGACACACATTCCTGGTGCCAGGTTGGTAGAGACAATCACTGTCACCTGGAGGAGCTTTTACCCAGTACTGCCCCACTCTGTCCAAGGCTCTCTCGGGAAAAACTTCCTGCTGTCTAGGGTGTGGCTCCCAAAACTGCCCGGATGATCTAGACTTCTAGAAAAGAGGCAGGAGAAAGTTCCAGCTGTCACCAGGTGGGCACCCACCACCCCTGCTGGACCAGTGAGCAGAGACATCTCCTCAACCTAAGTTCATTACAGAGGTTCGGGGACTCATCTGGTAAACTGTGATGATACCACCTTCAGCCTCGGACTCAGACGGCCTTACACTGCTTAGAAGTAGACCAACTTCCTCTGTCACTGGGCACTGAGGGACTCCAGGATGATAAGACCCGGTCTTCACGTGAACAAGGCCACCTTGTACCTACCGAGTACACTGCAGATGGCAACAACTCACACATACCATGAAAGTCACTCAGGAAGGCCTAGACAGAGGCCATTTCCTATCAGAATTAAGACAGTCTCTTGCCAGTTCCAGCAGCCTTGGGCTGTGAGCAGCAAGAGCCTTCTGTGTAAGACAGGAGTCACTAGTGAATGAAAGATGTTTGCTATTCATGATGACACAAATGAGAATCTATCAAACCTGACCTGACCTTCAGGTTAGGGTCAGAACGGTCCACTTTTGAAGCATATGTTAGAATCAGAAGACTTATCCTGGATTAAGGTGTTTCTTAAAGTTAATGTAGCTCAGCATTGCAGTTTTCTTTTCCCTACCAATTCAGTTTTGTATTTTCCAATAAATCTTTATTTGAACTACATTGAACAATACTACTTCCACATGAAGTCATTTATGCAGCAAGGGCTTTCTTGTAGAAACTGCCTCTGCAGGCACTTTGGGAGGACAGTGACCTTACTACCAGTCCTGTGGATGCCCTGTGTGCTTAGGCACATGGATGGGATTCCAGGCAGCCCCATCTTCAGGCTCTTTTCTTGACATAGATGAGTGAAGTTGAGGGAAAGAAAACACGAGAGGAAGGAGCCAGGGGAGCAACACCCAGTCCCTTGACCTTATTACCTTGAGAAAATATTTGTCCTACTCTGACACTGGCAAAAATCCACTCCTCGCCACCACAACAGAGATCCATCCATCTGGCACTTCCACTGCCAGTGCCAGGCACTTCCAGGAGGCTGGGCCTGGGATCAGTCCTATCTCAGAGCCTCCAACATTCACTCCAGGTGAGGAGCTGGACAAAAAAAGCCCCGACATCTCCCCACGCAGGCCAGTTTCTGTGTTAACTGAGGATAAGCAGACGTGCCAGGCAGGCACTCGTGCCCTTGCCCAGGCTCCTCCTGCGGGAAGGGACAACTGAAGACCTGAAGACGAGAGGGCGGGGCTTCGGGCAGTCTGCTCTCTGGACTCTGCCGCTACTTGCTACTTACGTTCCTGTATGCTGCACTCCTGGGCCATGTTTTCTTTGCTCTTGTAAAATGGAAACTTTCGAGAGAGGCGGAAACTCTTTTTACGTTTCGTTTTGATCGACTGTGAAAGAACATGAAGATGGAGGGGAAGGACAGAAGAAAAAAAAACAGAACAATGGATTTTAAAGCATGCAAGAAAAACTAAAATGGAGACAATGGTGAGCGAGCTAAATAAAAGACCATCTCTCACAATGGAGTCTATGAGATTAAATGAAAATTGATGTAAGAGGAATATTATGTTTACAGGAAAATGTTGTAGGGATGTTAGAAGTTTCTACCTAGTCCAGCCTCACACCGTTCACTGGCACTTCCTAAGGAACAAAGGTCACTGGAGCCTCCTGGACACATGCCCTAAGGTGCCACTGACAGACACAGAGTCATCTACTCCGTGCCTCTCTTTCCTCTACAGCTCCGGAAGTTCTTTGGCCTGCGAAGCTCATAGAAGAAAAGGGGTGAATGAAGAACCCTCCTGCCTCATGTATTCTGAAGGGAGGTGGGAACTCGAGTAGGCATCCTGGCCAGATACTAAGTTCTGCTCAAGGTACCCACAGTTCCAACAGGGTGTGTAGCCAGGGAGATACCCACAAATGGTAGCACCTTTCCCAGGCAAGTCAGCCAATCCCAACACACCTTCCATAGCCAGTAACCCAGGGGGAGGGGCCCAAACTAGCCGTAGACTGTAAGCACTCCCTCTCTCTTTGCTTTCTGAAAAATAATCAATTTCCTGACAGGACAGAGCCAGCCCCCTGAAAAAAAGTACATTTTTCTGTGCCTCCAAGTTCTCTCATACATCAAACCAAACCCAAGCCTCTCACCCCTCGTTATGTTCTGGCTGATTTTCTTAGGGCTCAGTCCCCACTTACCCTGTTAGACTCAATCATCCCCGTCCTGGCATGGAACTTCACAGTTTTCAATCGAGCTCGCTCTTTCTTTTCCACCCTGTTTGAGAGTCAGAAAGAAGTCCTGCTGCTGCCAGCACATGGTCTTAGCAACAGCAGCAGGCACAGACGTCACTCTCTGGCTCACTGAACGAAAGAACCTGAGAACCAGCTCTCTACCACAAAGGCACCATCAGGAACACATGCCACTCTCCAGGAACTTACAGACGATAGGAAAACAAGACAAATATCAGCAAGAGGCCAGGGGGAGGTCTCACTCACGATCATGACAACTCACCTCTTCTTACTGGGGATCACACCGATCTGCTCGCTCTCGCCATGTGGGGTCACCAGTCTTGCCTGCCACCACTCATCGTCAGAGGCATTAATGACATGCAGAATGTCGCCATAAGAGAAGCTGAGCCCCTGGCTTGGTAGGCAGCTGTCCCGAGTCCGGTCATAATCAAACAGGGCCCTGAAACACACAGAGGAAATGAAGTCATCACCTGAGCCCTCTAGTCTTAAAGCCAGGCGCCCTGACAGCCTGGCGGAGGAAGGCCAATCCCTACAGCACAGACATGGCAGCTTTGCAACAGACTGGATGGCCTTCCCTGGAAGATTGCATCCTTCTTTCAGTCTGTCAAATGGGAAACATACCTCATTTTGCAAGAAACATCTCATTTCCCCAACAAAGAATATATGGTAAAATCCCAGAGTAGTGCACCCATCTACTTTAGAGTTCTTGAAACAGAACCTTAAAACTCAGTGTCAAAGTTGGGTACAATGGGGCACACCTGTAATCTTAGCATTCAGGAGTATGAGTCAGAAAAAGGCCAGCCTGGGCTACATGGAAAGACTGTCACAAACAAACTCATGTCAGATGATCTGAAAATGAACATAACCAAACTTTTAACAAGATCCCTTTATTTCCCTAAATGTACCCACTTGCTGAAGAACAGAGGCAGAGGTCAGCAGGTGAGGTGGCCAGGTGCACGAGGATTCAAACTGGAATTTGTTCACATCGCCCAAATTCTATTTGTGCTTAATCAAGGCAAGCATCTGTCAGCCATTTCTATGAAGACCAGTGTGTAAAGCAACCTTTTTCTAAGTGATGATGAGAAACACTGCCAGTATAGGCTTCCAAATTTGAGAACAGAACTTGGATTAAGCACATATTAGTTTGAGAAAGATGGAAGATATCAAAAGGGATTAGCAGAGTACATAGAAGATCAGAATACAAAGTTTATTGGTGGTAAATTTAAAACTATATATATATATATATATATATATATTTTTTTTTTTTTTTTTTTTTTTTTTTTTTTTTTTTTTTTTTTTTTTTTTTTGCATTTCCCAGATCCATGCCTGACCTTTGGTGTCCATAATAACCAGCTGGAGAAGATATGATAAAGTTAATGTAAACATGTCCTCTGGATGCCAGGAATCCAATTATTAGTATTTTTAAGCATCTGAAGTTTAAGTAAAATTAATATAATAGTTGATTTCCAAGATGAATATTGGGTACCTTACAATGTTAAAAGACATATTGCATAAGCTAAGTAAAAACAAAATAAAAAGATTAAAGTTTTCAACAAGACTGCCAATTGATACCAGTACGCATTAGGAATTGTATTCCTTTTATAGTTTTTGAAAAATGTATGTCAATTAATCAGAAAGTGGGGAAACAAATATATCAGGCACTGGTGTGAGTCATTTACCTCAGAAGAGGTCCATGCTTGGCTTTAAAATCCCTGGCAAACAAGACCAAAAAAGGAGGGGAAGTTGTATAATTCCATTCTCCCCCCAAAAAGTGATACCTGTATCCATCTGGATTTTGTTTAATTAATTTATGAATGATGAATGAACAAGGAATATTGAACAACATGATGGACAATGCTTTTTTTAGCCATGTCTTTGTTAAAGATGTAGAAGCATAGTGTCCGAATTTGAAATTCTGAACTGTAATATTTTCAGTTGTAAATGAAAAAGCTGAATTATGAATTTCCTTTTCTATCAACCAGAACTGCAAATAGCACAGAATACTGCAGACAATTGGAACCTCAGAGATAACTTTGTCCAATTTCCTATCTAATAAAGAAAATTCCTTTGCTATTCTCCAAGTTTCTTGCCAACTGTAGCATTTATTGAGTCGGGTCCTTTCCTAGGTCTTCTCTACCAGGCTAAACATTTCCAATGTCTTCACATTTTCTTCCTTTGTCACGATCATGATTTGTTTTTCAAAATCATGATGTGGATTTTCTCTAAATCCACTCTGTCTCTTTGCCTATTGTACCAAGAGTTTGAAAGCTTCCTCAGTGATAATGAAAGCCAGGCCCAGATATGCACAGGGCCTCATGTGGAGTTGCATGGTGGGCAACTCACAGACTAAGGCTTTTAAATCTCGGAAAGTTTCATAAGGTCTTAATCATAGTCATGTGTATTGTGTTTTTTAAATGCTAATTTTCCATTTGGATATGTCTAGCACATGCCACAGTCTTCCATTTTTTCAATATTTACTGAGTCATCTTTCTGTGGGGCACTGTGTTGGATATATGGGAAATACAAAAGCTGTGTAAGTAAGCCCTTGGCCTTGTGGAGCTTGCTGCCTGCCAGAGGTTACAGTAAGCAGAGTGTGTCATACATAACAAGAGGCATAAAAAGAGGTTAAACAAAGGCCTAAAGGGACTCACAGTATAAGAACTCATCTGGTTGGGGGAAGGTTCAAGAAGATTTGCATTTTGAATTGAGCCTCAATGAAGGATCCAGATTTCCAAAGGAAAACGCACAGTGGGGCCTAATTGCGGCCAGCCTGGCCCATCAGCTGAGGAGTGTGACGTTCACTTAGTAGGCCTGTGTCATCTACTTCATTGCCTTGAATTTTATTAACGCTGGCCTAAACTCTCACATAGAAATGAACCCGGCAAAAGAGAAGAGTCAAGTGTTAAAGTCAAATCTTTTACATGCCATGTTTTTCATATAATCAGAAAAGGGATGTAAATTAGACCTTATCAAATTTTAAAAATCTGTCAACTATCTTCTTAAGATCTTTAAGAAGCAGGCTAAACTGCAGCCATCTACGAATGAGTCTCTGTCGGGAACAGCCTGGTATCCTAGTGAAGTGACAGCACACCTCCCATTAAGCCTTGTGAAGGGAAGAGGAGCCCATTTCTCCTGGTCCCCGATATTTCTTCCCTCCTCTCCTTGTGTTCCGGGCAGGCTCCAAGGAAGGCAAGGTAAATGCTGCCCCTGTTAAGACAGACTGATACCCACTGTCTCCAAGTGAAAGCCTACACATGCAAGGCCCAGAAGACACAGCAACCAACGAAATTCTGACTCAAGAGGAAAATAAGCGGGAAAGAAGCACACTTATCTGCATTCACACCCCTAGAGGAAGGCCGGAATTAACCAATCTGTCACCCTGCGTGTGTGTCTATGCTGCATGTGAGCTTACCTGACAAGAGAGTGTGTGGGGAGACCAGAAACCTCAGAAACCCCTCATTCTGTCTGGGTCTAGATTAAAAAAAATTCATGGAAGCCTCTGAGTTAATGACTGGAGAGGTCAGTGGGAAACACTGGAATGAGAGGACAATGCCTGTGGAGAGATGACCGCTCAGACCATAGCTACAGTGCTCCGTGTATGGGACAGATGACTTCTCAGCCCTGAACACGTTCCTCCTCAGTCACGGCCATGCACCTCTAAGAAACTACAGAGAACCAGTATTTGCTGGTTTCTAGGTTTTCCTGAAACTTTTTTAAACATCTCGGCCACACCAGAAAAATGTATTGTTTTAAGAGCGGGATGAAGAGTGAGGAAAAACGAAGTGACAGCAGGCAACGGGGAAGCCTTCCCGAGCCACACCATCACGCTGACCCGACTGACCCGGGGACAGGGATGCAGGCTGCCAGGTGCGTGGACTGGGGTCTGTGTGCCCCCAGCAGCCTTCATTTCCCAGCTTTCAAGGCCACTTCCTGCCTCCCAAGGAGAAGGCGTTCCCAAAAGTCTTAAAAGCTATGCTGCTTAAATGACCTCGCAAATGTCCCCTGTGAGATGCACACGCCCACTCCCTGGGATAATGCACACAGTGCTCCGGGGGCCTTTGCCAGGCTTCCTTTCAGCTGGATGCTCTCTGCTGGAAGGGAAAGCAAGAATGTAACTGGCTCTAAGTAAGGAGATTACCAAGTAAAGTCTTCGCAGTTCAGATTCTAAATCCTGGGGCGTGGGTCTGAAAGACCAAGGCCATCCTAAGCACCTGGCACAGCCACCACGGTGTGGTATGTTGCAAACTGGAATGTAACAAAAATGGCAATTACCAAAGAAACTGGTCGGGTCGGTTTCTTCTCCATACAAAGCAAACAAGAATATTTTGACGCTAATGACCTCAAAGGCGAAGGGGCTGCTTCTGGCTAAACTCACCTAGAACTGTAGCCGTCTCCCTACTTGCAGTCCAGGCCATCTCTCCAGCCCGACATTCTGAGACTCAACTGTCAATCCCCTCACCTCCCTCAGTGATTCCTCAGAGACCCAGCCCCGGTCTCTCCCTGCTTTGTGACCTGCCCATCCACAGTTCCCTCTTCCAAATGTATACCAATACAAAACCTTTCCTTACATTTTCTACTTATTTCAGTTTAATCCTCACATGCATTTTTTTTTTTTTTTTAGCATTGATACAAGCCAACACAGAAGCTTTTAGTGGAACCGGGCAATGTGGCACAGGCCTGTAATCCCAGCACTCAAGAAGTTTAGGCAGGAGGATTGCTGGGAGTTCGAGACCAGCCTGGGCCACCTAGTGAGTTCAAGGCCAATCTGAAATATACAGTGAGAGCTTGTCTCAGAAAAGAACCCAACAGAAAACAAAAGAAGACCTTAGTGAACTGAGACCGAGGCCAGTGCTCCACACGAGGTTCTGAAGGCTTATGAATGGCACATAAGACCAAGCCACTGAACAGAAAAACCTTCCTATTATCAGCCTCACAGTGTGACCTAATAGAAAGCGAGATACAGAATGCTACTTTCTCCCTTTGGCCAGGAAGTACTGGATAAAGGGCACATATTATTTGAGCAGCCTGCTCCTTGCCTGGCTATATAATGCATGAACAGAAAAACATAAAGCAGCAGTCATTCATCAGCCCTTGACCTTGGTAAGAAAGTTAGAATTCCAACAGCTGAGCTGGGGATTTAGCTCAGTGGTGCTGTGCCTGCTTGGCAAGTGCAAGGTCCTGAGTTTGATTTCCAGTACCGCAAAAAAGGAAGAAAAATGTTAAAATCCAACAGCAGTCTACAATCTTAAATCTGGGTGCTCAGGGAGACACAGAGTAGGCCGTCCTGAGAGGAGACAGTACAGAGAGTCAGCCCCCCCCCCACCGCACCTTGACGGGTGCATGGAGAGCAGACAAGGGGACCTGCTCTGTGGTCTGTCTCAAAGCTTCATGCCTTAGAGGGTAACTATGAAACTGTACAGACATTCAAGTACCAATCAACCCATAATGGGTAACTGTTTGGGGCTCAGAGAACCTGCAGACAACAGGATGAGCTGAGGTACTATGAATACAGGCCAACGACTAGTGTTGGGGACCTCACTAACACAGGAATCTGACCTGCCCTCTGGTAGTTCTGAACCCTTACATACATTGCTGTTGCTGTCAAAATACACGTTATCAGGGCTGTTATAGCTCACTGGTAGAGGCTTGCCTAACATGCATAAGGGCTCAGGTTTGATCCCCTAGCATCGCAAATACGTACATACATGCGTACTATCACCACCCCCAAATTCTGTCAGATAGTGAAGCTTGTCAATATTGCCTCATTGACAACTTAATCCCCTACTGAAGCTTATTAATGAAGAAGACAAAATCAGATGCTACCAAGCACCACCTTGGGCAAAGCACAGAGCAGCTGCACAATTAATGCATGCTGCTGACCGGAAGGAGCGCTCATCAGCCTTCATTGATGACCAAGCCAATATTTTTCACAATGTTTCTTGAATCAAGACTGCAGATCCTGCAACATGGCCACCTTCCCAGAGTGGGAAGGAGACTGGCCTAGGAGATGGCCAGTCAGGAGGCTAGGATTCCCCCACTGTCTGCTTACTGTCCTGGGGTTGCAAAGAATACAGCCAGCCTCGCCTGACAGACTTGCAAAGGTTATGCCTACAACTGTACTATAAGCCTCTAGATAATCTTTACAAGATCTTTCATTCATTCATTCACAAAATAAATAAAATCAAAGACATCCATAGCACTCTAATCTACCCACATTTTTGTACTTTCTTCTCATGCAAATGAGCCGAGTTAAACACCTACTCATCCCAAGGTTGAGCCAGAGACTCAAAACAGGTAGCTTCCGTGGTCTCTCCCAGTGGGCACATTCATCTGCAGAGTTAAAGCCCTGGGCTGGGCAGACAGAGGGGCTTAGCTCATCTTGCTGATCTATTCAAGATTTGGTTCTGTGTACCAACTTCCCACGATGAATGTAGTCATTAGGTATTGCAAACATGTACTAATAAAAATGATCTGATTCTAGTATGGTGAGGGGTAGGGAAAGCTTTTCTTTCTTCTTTTTATATGTTTATTGGTACATTTTAGATAGACATTATAACATCATGCAGCATTGCGTTTTGTACCTGTACCTACACTAGGGTCTCACTGTGTTGCCCAGGTTGCCTTGAACTCACAGTGACCCTCCCGCCTCAACCTCCCAAGTGCTGGGATTACAGCCCTGCACCACCAGACCCACTGGCTTTTCTCATTAAGTCCCTCATGACTTTAAAAGCTTTTAAAGCTTTAAATCAAATTCCATTTCTGAATCATTTTATCCTTCCTTCTGCTTTTGCTCCACATATCCTATCACTCAATGGCTAGTACAGCTGTAGTTCCTTAAGGTTTCACCTGCTCTAGCTTCAGAGCAGCTGTAAGAAGGCATTATTTACTTCAAAATAGGTTGCAAACCTAGGCACTGCAGAGGGTGACAGATACTCAGGCGAATAGAAAAGAAACATGTCAGAGGGGGAAAGAACAGCAAGAAGAACTGGAGGTGAAGCCCAAACTGAAAAAGGGCTGCCTTCACTTTAACCATGTCAATCTTCTCTGCTGCCACCACAAACCTAGCCCTGCCCCATGCCCAAATTATTAGCCATGATCTCCATAACACAGAACTTAGAGGAATGATGTATTTAGTCATTCTCATGGTAAAGAAAATAATGTCTACTGTGGTACGCAAGCCATCAGTCTTGAGAGTCCTGGTTCTTGTCAATGATATATTCCCTGAACCTGGTGAATCCAGATCAGTAGATCAGGACCTTGAGATGTATATTTTTCCACACTCCAGCCAGTTTCTATTAGCAAGTTGGAGAGAAGCTGAAAGAATCATATGTTACAAGTCAGAGCAACCCAGTAAACATTCCAATATGGGAACTTCTTAGCTGTCTAACTGGACTCTGTTTTCTCATCTGCAAAACAAGAAATCAGTGTCTACTCTGGACCATGATTAAAAGGATTTTAAAAGCCATTTAAAGGGAACAACAAAGGTCGTGACATACATTGGATGTTTGTCCCTAAATGTTTGCTCCCTTTCACCCGAAGACACTGGGGAATTATGAAAAGCTTGAGCAGATCAGATCCAGCAGATTATAGCTTTAGCTTCAATTCAGCCTCTCTGCAACACCTGGGCAGGCAGTCGCTGAGCCTCTTCTGTAACCCGACAGTGACAAAAGACCAAATTTACTCATTCCGGAAGCATTGCGTTCCACTTCAGACAGTTTTCATCGTGAGCGCTTTCTTCTTTACATTGAGCTAAAATGTGCCTCGGGTGACAGAACAAATCTAATCCCCTTTGCACGTGAGAGGCTGAGGCAATTAACTCAAGGAAAGTGAGGAGGTGGGAGGGCCATTTGGACACGCAGCTTATTTGAACACTGGGAGGGCAGCTTTATATATGCACATGTCCAATGAGCCTCTGATATGCCAGTCCAGAGTTCAGTGCACAGGTCAGGACTGTCATTTACAAGGGCAGGCTCTGAAGCTGTAAAAATAAATGACATGTTAGGGGCAGGGCTGGGTAATCACGAATGGTCAGCAAGGTAGACAGGAAGCCGTTAAAGAAGAAAGCAGGTAACTTGTGTAATCATATGTACTGAAAGGGTCAGCCCAATGTCAGAAAGCCAGTGAACCAGTCATTGCATTTGACAACCAACAGGTCCCCACTGATCCCTGACCAAGAGACCGGCCTCTACTCTTCCAGAGCCTTCCAGGGCCACTGTCTGCTGATTTGCCCGGGCTACTGAAAAAGTGTCTGTAAGCAGTAGAAGAAGCACAGAAAACACAACTCTAACATCTTCTGGCCTGGATGTTAAGACAAGTTTCGCCAAATAGGACTCCTAGGCTCAAATCTTGTGGGAAACTGCTAGACAGTCCCTCTTGGACATTAATCACACAGTAAAGAACCCCGTTTACCTTGTTTCAGTTTGCATTTGCCCAATGACCAAAGAACTGATTTTTATGAGGAACTATTTGGATAACCAGCTATCACCAAACTCGGTTGACCTTTCACCTAAACCTATTGATCTTCTCACTATTTTGCCAGTGTTTCCTGGTAACGAATTCGGCAAATGCAATGAACAAAGGCAGAGGGAGAAGATAATTGTCTAAGGGACTCCTAGTATCAAGGGATTTGTTTTTTCTTTTTAGGAATGGAAAACTTACATATGTTCACAGGCAAAGGGAAAAGAACCAAGTATAAGGTGAAATGTTAAAGACAGGAACAGAAGGGAACAGAGCAATCCAGACTCCATGTAGGAGTTAGCCCTGCATAGGACCTCAGCTCACTGCTCTAGTCATATAGCATTTCCCTGATTGAGTTTAGTGATCACAGTTTCCATTCCAAACCATATCTACTTTCCCCAGAGGATATAGATGTCACCTAGCCAAAGTTAACTGTGGACCGATTATATAAAAGGGTTCACTAGAAACAGAAGCAGTCTGCCCTATCTTCTCCAGAGCTGGGCTGACCGTATCTCTTGCCTGGGCCACAGAAGGTGTTCTAGACTGACAGCCAATGCCACACTCCCCCTGCCCAGGCAGGGCAGGCTCGAGCACAGGATAGGCGGAGAGGAAGAATCTAAAAATAAAGCTCTCTAAAGAAACTGTCTTGCCTAAAGAGCAGCTTCCCACGCACAGTGGAGCGCCACATCTGCGGGGGCTGGAAGCACAGGAACGGAACAATCCTGACCAAGTCACGTAAGTATTACCCATTCAGGGGTAACGGCACATTTCACGTTCCCCCATCAGTGGGGCCAGGGTCTAGGCTGCAGACCGGAAGCAAGGACTTTTTTTTTTTTTTTTTTTTTTTTTTTTTTTTTGAGACAGGATCTCACTGGGTAGTCTAGGCTGGCTTTGAACTCACTGTTTAGCCCAGGCTGGCCTTGAACTCACAGTGATGCTCCAGCCTCAGCCTCTGAGAGTGCTGGGATTGCAGGGTTGTCCTGCCCCATCCAGCAGCCAGGGCTTTATTGACAGCAAACAGGCCCTTCTTTCTGGAAGGGAGACTCCAGCCTTCTTCCCCTCACAGCAGGAGGTGAGCACAGTAAATCTTTTCCATGTACAAAGAGTAGAGTTGAGAGTTCACTTTAGAAAAGAGGCCCAAAGGTCTGAGAGGACTTTAGGTTCAGAGGCAGCTCCTCAACTCTCCTCCCTGCAGCTAGGTCAGGGTCTACACACCAACTGGGAAAAAGAAAAGCAGGCTCCCAGAGAACTGCAATTAGCATTGACATCGGTTAGCTTTCATCATCTCACACCAAGGACAGAGCAATCGTCATGTTGCCAGGCAACTAGCGAATGTAGTCTCCCCGCCCCCAGCAGGTATCAGAGGCCACCAGAAAAAGTCCAACCACAGTTTCAAACAACCCCACACCTAAGCATTGGAAAAACCTCGCGGCTTCTGCTCTGGGGAGTAATCCTACCATCACTTTCTCTAAGAGTTTTGACCTTAATGAGATACAGTGGACTTACAACCAGACTGCTGGAGTTTTGCCAAGAAGCCAGGGCAGGAAGAAGGAAACTATTCTTAATTCTAAGAGTTCATTGCATTCCTTCAGTTCAACAGCCTAAGATGTTTGCACCTGGCCTGACAGTACCATACTGCACCAGCAGAGTCAGAAACTCCACCTCTGATCACATCATCAAATTGCTTTCAGCAGCAATAGCTGAATTTTATGTATCTATTCCCTCCACCCCCTCCCATCCTCAGGAGCACACACCAGCTCGTCCAACATCTCACAGGCACAGCAGACCAGTACAGCCAGCAGTGAAGGGGGGGCGGAAAGCACAATGAAACGCCCAGAATGCACCAGCCTGTCAGTTCTTTGATCTCTCAAAAATGTACTGTACCAGACGGCAGCGATGACGTGCTCAGATACAAATCCTGATGTCTAATATCCATATGTGGAAGGTGGTGGAGGTGCCAAGTTTTCCCCTCAAAGCACAGATTGCAAGCAAAGTACTGTACTTTGAACATTCAAGTGTTATTTGAATGCCGACTAGCAATAATTACCCAACAATCTTTACAATGAGAGCCAACTGAAATTTTCCTATACTGAGTCATTCATGAGCAAAAAGAAGAAGCCAGCTCTCCAAAGGAAAGAGATCCTGACCATAAAATATACAACCTGAGGACACAGTGCAAAGTGTTATTTTAGTACTGGGAGTACACACTCCCTAGCCCACAAGTTAAACAAGAAGGGCTGGGCTGGCGCAGGGCGGCCTTCAGCCCGCCCCGGACCCAGTGCTTACCTGACATACAAGGACCTCTTCTCACTTGTACGGAGAGACCCAGACCCAGAACTCATGCTGCTGTTCATCATTTGTTCTCGCAAGTCATGTATCTTCGACTCAAAGCGACTGTACTCTGTCAGGGATACAAGGAAAAAGACAAAGAAAACAATGAACACAAGGAGTTCCCCTGAGCCTGCGTCCTTCAGCCGAAAGCCAGGAGAACACTTCTACTCAAAGCAGCTAGAGCTGGCCCAGTCTTTGCTTTGATAAGCAGCGTCCCTCCTCCAAACACAAAAAGACAGACTTCCCTCCACCCTCAGCCACACAGAAGGAAAGGAAACCTGGAAAAAGGAGTTACATTTGGCCATGTCAAATGCAAGCAGCTCTTACTGCCTCAAAATCTCCCTGATCCTTTAAAAAATAGCGACTGTGCTGCCCATGTGGAATGCTTGGACCAATGGGCCGGTCCCCAACCAACTCCAGAGCTCTGGATTCCACACCTTGGTTCAGCCACCACCAACCTCGACCTGGCTCTGTGTTGTTTCCCCTCCACATGGAACAACAAACGTCCCAGGCAAACAAGGGACCTGCTCTTGGAACGGGCAAAAGTCTGCAACAGGGGATTCAACATGGCTGACAGAGGTAGAGTCACATCATAGCTGAGGAAATATTCCCTGAGAAGAAAGGATCTGGAAGTTTCAGCAGCAGTTGAACCTGAAAGGAAAACAACACGGAACACTACTCCCAGAGTGGCCTTCTCATAATAAACAGTTGGTGAGTGACCTTGGTCTAGCACCTGCTGCCACAACTGCAGAACGAGAGCTGGCAGGGACACACTTATAGAGAAATGCTCAGCATTCATATCCAGGACCCAGAGCAGCCCCTTGACTCCAAGCCGTGCGCCACACTCTGAAGTCCCCAGGGTACATGAGGGAAGGGCAGCCACGGGAGACAGCCAAGGGTTGGAGAGCAGGCTGGCGGGAGGCCTGCTGAGGGGCTGGGGCTGGTGAACACACTCCTGTACTCGGAGTCCAGGTCCAGCCAGAGTTACGCAGTATCGGAAGCTCACAGTGGTGACCCGTCCCCACTGCAAGTAGACATCTGCACCCAGCACCGTTCTGTGGTGTACCGCCACCTTAGTCTTCCAGTGTGAGCAGTCATGGCTTCGCTGGAGCTCACTCCTTATTCCTAGGCTGTGGAAAAGAGCCACATGTCCAAAACAATAGCAAACTTTATTTTATGTATTTACTTTTGCTGTTTTCCTCTTTTGTTTACTCTCCTACACAGTTTTATTCCATTATTTGCCCTGTAAGTATGTATGTGTTTCTCTTTCTCTCACCCTTTTCTTCCAATATAGTTTACTGAATTCTCCCTTTCCCCCTTGTATTTCTTTTACTATTACCATCTTTTCACTTGAGTTCTTTTTCCTGTTGCTTATCCTTCCTCTGTTTTTCTCTTCTTTCTTCTTCCCCTCTTCATCTATCTTCTTTTAACTTTTTCTCTAATATTTATATTAGCCATAGAATCCTTTCTCACCCCCATGTCTCAGTATGGATTCTGTGACATTTTTTTGTTACCCGATTTAAATATATTACACACCTTTACCACCACCAGGATGCTTTGCCCCTCTTCTATGTCACTGCTGAGCTCTACAAAATCCTTAGAAACACTATGTCACTAATGCTCCTCAAGCTCTTCAAAGAAATTGAAAGGGGGCCACAGATTTAGCTCAGTAGTTCTAGCACCTTCCTCACAGGTGAAAGGTCCCTGGTTCGATCCCTGGTAACCACATACAGCAATACCGCCCACCACCAATCAGTATAACACAGCACAATGCCAGGCATGGTGGCTCACACCTGCAATCCCAGCAATCAGGAGGCAGAGACAGGAGGATTGCTGAGTTTGAGGCTTGCCTGGGCTACATAGTGAGCTCA
>PVIC010014544.1:0-36432 GCA_004025085.1 Thryonomys swinderianus | reverse complement strand
AAAAAAAAAAAAAAAAAAAAAAAAAAAAAAAAAAAAAAAAAAAAAAGATGGGTATGATGATCCCGTAATCCACAGGGCCAGAGACTGGGAGCAAACCAGCAGCAGCCAAGAGCAAGGCATAGAACCGATCCTCCCTCCCATCCTCAGAAAGAAGTGTTAAATTAAATAAGCACAAAGCCATTGGTCTGTGTCTCCAGACCTATAGTTCCCAGGCGGTAACCACAATGCAACCTCATAGGGTGTCTCTGCAACAGACAACTGGGGTTTAGTTGAGCTTCAGCCAATCACAAACAGCTGACTGATCACATCATGCTCAAATAAAATAAATACCCCTCACCCAGGGATTTAGCTCAGTGGCACTGTACCTCCTTTGTAAGTACAAGGTCCTGAGTTTGACTCCCAGTACCGGAAAAACAACCAAACCAAATACCCCGCTGTAGCCAGGTTGGTGATATTTCCATTTTGCATGAGTATTCCATTATAACTTGGTGAGGTAGAGCTCATGGTACCTCTGAGCGCTGCCTGATTCATGAATTGTTCTGTGCTCAAATAAACTCTGTTAAATTTAATTTGTTTAGCTTTCTTTTAATAGAAGCATCACTGCCAACACCTTAATTTTGGATGTCCATCCTCCAAAGCGGAGACAGTAGATTTCTATTGCTTAAGCCTCCCATGATGTGGTACCTTGCTATGGCGATGCAAGGAAATTAATACATTCTTTCATTCCATAGTCTTCACTTCTCATTGCTTGTATGTTGTGTCATATTTTTTAAATCTGTTTTTCTCTTAGTCAAATATTTAATGCTCTCTAAAATAATTGTTTTAGTACTAAAATGAGCTTGACTACAGGAAAAAAAATTTGAGGGAAGAAGAAGTACCTGAATTAATTTTAAGACTTTATGTTTTAGCTGCTGACAGTGAAAATGAAAAATAAAAAACTTTCTGAAGCAATACATGAACATTTTGACAAAGTTTTTCAGGGACCTTATTGACACTCTGCAGCCCAAGATAATAATGCAGTCATTTAAGCTTCTGTCCAGCCTCAGGGTTTACACTGCCCCTGGGATTTGTGTCACACACTGCGTAACAGGGAAGCATTCTTTTTCTCTGGCATATTTCTGTCCCTGGGACTGGAGGACAACACTGAAAAGGTCCTACTTCCGGCTGCGGGTCTCTCTGAGGTCCGTTCTTGGGCTTGTGGCTTTAGCCTGCGCTGACCACTCAGAAGCCACGAGAGGCCTTTAGAAGGGCAGCAGTGTGATCACTGCTTGCTTCAAGGGTCACCCTTGGCTTTGGAGGACGTGGAGTTTTATGTTGCCCACGCAGCCAGGACTCCTCCACAGTGAGCGAGGCCCGTAAGGACACGAGAGTGTCATGGGAGGAGACATCTTCCCAGGACCTGGGGTGCCTTTGTTCTTAGCATCAGGGAGGCTGAGTGAGGACGGATAGAGAACATGGGGACCCAGTATCACTGTGATAGGCCCTCTAGCGCCATTATTCCTCCATGTTTGGACCATTATTAAGTCAAATAAGGGTCACTAGGCACGTGCACGGGACACATGATGGTCAGTCTGGTGCCCCTGGCACCTGCTAGGTGACAGCAGCTTGTGTGCACAAGGCGGGTCCACTGGACAAAGGGTTCACACCCAGGTGGTTTGGAGGGAGACAGGAGGGAATTTCACTGTGGTGCTCAGAAAGCTGTGGGACTTAAAATGGGAATTTTTATTTCTGAATTTTCTATTCAACACGTTCAGACCCTGTAGACCTCGGGCAACTGAAATTGTGTAAAACGGGAGGACTGAGGTGCTGTTTAATTCTGGGTGCTGTGATCCAGACCAAATCTCTCTTGGTTTCCTTTCTTATCTGTGAGTGAATCGCCAACAAAGAAGGTGGCAAACGCTTTCTGTAAAGGTCCAGGTACTACATGTGTTAGATTTTGCCAACGAAACCGTTTCTGCTATTGTCAGAAGTAGCCGCAGACAATAGGCAGATAAACAAGAGAGGCCAAGGTACAGTGAAACTTTGTTTCAGACTCTGAAGTTAAAAAGAAAGAGAAAGAACATCGAAATTCCCAAAAGTTTCGCCATTCACAAACTATTTTTACTTTTTGAACCATTTGGAAATATAAAAAGCCTTCTGGGCTCATGGAAATAGAGCTAGTGGGCGGAAGTTGGCCTGCAGCTATAGCCAACCTCTGGCCTAGAGAACAGAGCCTGGACTTTGGGGTCAGACAGACCAGCGTTTGAACTGTGTTTGCCACTTGCTAGCTGGGTGACCTTGGGAAGGTTACATAACCCCTTTCAACTCCAGACCTTGAAGGGTTGCTGTGAACACTGGAGATAACTTGTGCAAAGTTTCCGGCGTGCAGAGGGTACTCTGCAAGTGTAAGTTCCCCTTTGATTTCTCTTGAGGATCTTTCTCAAAGTAGAATTCAGTAACCCAAGCACAAAGTCCGCCTTGAAATCTTTTTGGGCAAAGAAGACTGGGTGATGGATAGCGGCTGGTTTCAGCCCACTTGGCACGCTCTGCAGCACATACGTGTGCTCAGAGCTCTCACGTTTACACGAATCTCACATTGCTACAGGACGGGGGGGTGGTGCAACTCCAGGGGTCCTGGGTTCTAGACTGTGCTGGGACACCTCTGATTCAGCACTTCCTCAGGCTTGTACAATTTACAGTGTATCAGACTGAGGGTTTTGAATCAAAACCTTTAAACATAAATTTAAAAAGTCCATAATTCTGTATTCTGCCAAAGAGACATTTTATGAGCTCAAAAATCCTGTTATCTCCGAGAGCCCTGGCGTAAGACTGGGGCCGTAACCCCTGGGTAAGGGCTCTTTCCAATCCTCTTCTGAACCCTCTCCCCTCTCCAGACAGAGTCTATACCTGGGCATTTCAACGATTTGCAGCTTAAAGTGACTCACGTGTCTGCTCATTTTGTGCAACTGTGGCGGAATGTTGAAGGCTGGGTAACCTATGGAGCACAGGAACCTATTTTCTTCTCACAGTTTGGAGGTTGGGCGTTTTGACATCAGGGTGTGGCCTCTGAGATCAGGGTGTGGCCTCTGAGATCAGGGTGTGGCCTCTGAGATCAGGGTGCGGCCTCTGAGATCAGGGTGTGGCCTCTGAGGAGGGCTTCTGACTGATTCTGAGGTGCCACCTGGAGGTCCGTGTCCTCCGGAGGGGGCCAACGCTGTGATCCCCGACATCTAACTGTCTCGGCTTCTACGCCCCGGGAAGCCTGTTTCTGGGACCACTTCTCTGACCGTGTCGGGGCCATCTGCTTCCGCACCGTCCGGTTTGGAAGACAGTGGTCTGTGTTTCTGTGCTCTCCGAGGACCCTACCCTGTGTGCAGCGTCTGTTGTTTGTTCAAACATTGGGCACGTAGCCCCTCCCTCAGCCTCCGAGCTGTGAAAGTCCTCGGCGTTTGTCTGTGAGCTGGGGGAAGAGGTGACCAGCGGGGCAGGTGCGGGTGGTGCGCTGGGTCTGCGGGCCCCGCCTCTGGGCTTGGTTTTAAGAACCAGAGCCTCAGTTTGGCACTGACCCAGGTCCCATCTCAAGGCCGGTTCTAACCAGGTGTTGAGTTGTTCAACCTCTCGAGGCCTTGTTTTCTCCTGTGTCAAGGAATCTCTACCTCATCATGAGTTTGGAAGACAGCAGTACACGGTTTACAAACAGCCCCTGAGGAACAATAACTATTCTGAGTAAGAAGCAATTCTAAACCCCCCAGGCAGGAGAGTGGGGTTCCCCTGTGGGGAAAGGGGCTCAGGATGGTGCTGAAGCTTCTGTTCAGATCAGCAGCTAGAAACAGAGGGAAGAGAAGCCTGGTACATCGCGTGCAGGCTTGTAGAGCTTGAAGAAGTTCACTTCCTCCTCAGCCTATGGGCCAGATGGAGGACAGTCCAGCCTGGGGAGAGAAAATAGAATTCTTCTCTAGGCAGAGGTAACCAGTATTATAAAATACCCTGAGTTACCACGATTGTTATGCAAAATAACCCATAAGAAGCCCAAGTGAGGGTGGTGCAGAAAAGAGATGTAACTGCTGAACAAACACTGGCCTTGGGTATGCTGTTAGACTGGATTACTTCCAGAATAAACGATTCTTTCAAAATTTTCTGAGAGAAGGTTTTCATTGTCACCGTCTTGTGAGGTTTATATAGACCCGAAGATGACTGTACATACACTCCCAGCAGTTGTCAAATACCCAGAGTCCTGCGGAAGCCAAGCTCCTGTTTGTCTTTTTTGAGGCTTTCAGAGGCAGACAATGATCAAAGCAAACAAGTCCTCTTTGCCAGCCAATCTAAGTTTTTAAGATAAATTTGGAGAAATGCGTCGCATTCTGGAGACATTTATTTAAGTGTGGTAACACACACAAACACAGAGTTGGCAATCTTTTGGGTCACTCCGGATTCTTTAGTTACAAAGAACAGTATCTGTTCTAGGAATAAGAGAAGATCTAGTCAGGGCAATTAGGTAGCTCAGAACAGTTCTGGGAGAGCTTTGTACTTGGAAACAATGAGTGAGTTACGCTGGGTAACTGCTGGCCTGTTCCCGTCGGGGGCAGCTGCCAGCCCTGGATGTGAGACCCTGCCACCAGGGCCGGAGCCAAGCTGCCCTTGAAAGCCAGCTGCCTCCTGTCCTCGTGCTTGGCCACCTTGCCAGAACGGGTCCCGGGTGACTTCTTTGTGTGTTTGACATTTTTAACCTCTTTTCAACAGTTTCTTCCAAATCACAATCTTATGCATTAAGATGTCATTATCAATGTCACCAAGTGATTCCATGTAGTGTTCCTAACAGTTACAAAGTTTGATGTCACTGTTTGACCTGACAGTCTCTCTCTCTCTCCCCCTGAGGTGTACTTTTTCTTCTTTTTTTTTTTTTTTTGAGACAGGGTCTCACTTTGTAGTTTAGGCTGGCCCTGAGCTCACTATGGAGCCCAGGCAAGCCTTGAACTCAGCAATCCTCCTGTCTCTGCCTCTGGAGTGCTGGGATGACAGGCGTGAGCCACCACACTCGGCACTGTGATATGTGGTATTGATTGCTGGTGGGCTTGAGTCTCCACGCCTAGCGTTGTATGTGGTTACCGGGGATTGAACTCAGGACCTTGTGTTTGTGAGGCAGGTGCCGGCACCACTGAGGTAAATCTCCCCTCCTCCCTGAGATGTTCTTTAACCAGGAGGTGAGTGAAATTGGCTGTTTTATTTTTTGATCTTGGAAACTGAACCCAGGACTGTGGCCATTCTAAGCACACACTCTGCCACTGAGCTACCGTCCTAGCTGGTTGTCTTTATTTTTATGATGATAGCAGTTATGAATAATCCTTGCTGAGATCCATTAATTCATTGGGGATGGCAAGGTGGTGATATTTTAATTGTACCATTTCTTTAAACATTTATAGTTGGCTCAGTTTAATCCAGAGGTTTTTCATTTTAGTCACTGTTTGCTTATCTGGTATCAGGAGACAATGGAAAACAAAGTAAATGTTTGATTCTTTTCCTTTATTGGTTTTCAAGATCACAAACTGGTTCTTCATTATGCCATCCTTCTCTAAAGATAATCAATTAGTTTTTAAAAAAAGTCAGTGTGATTTTATGTATTAAAATATATTTGATGAATTTTCCAAGTTATAATGTTTTGTTTGAGACAGGGTCTTACTGTCTGAGCCAGGCTGGCCTTGAACACATGATCCTCCTGCTTCGGCCTGCCCAGGGCCAGGATCACATGTGTGACGTCACACTCGGTAGAGGTATAATTTTTTTTTTTTTTGAGACAGGGTCTCGCTTTGTAATTCAGACTGACTCTGAGATCACTATGTAGCCCAGGTAAGCCTGGAACTCAGCAATCCTCCTGCCTCTGCCTCCTGAGTGCTGGGATGACAGGCATGAGCCACCATGCCCGGCACTGTGGTATGTGGTACTGATTGCTGGGGGGCGTGAGTCATCACGCCCAGCATTGTATGTGGTTACCGGGGATTGCAGGCGCCAGGACCACTGAGCTAAATCTCCGGCCTGAGGTGTAATTTTTGAAGTGCAAATTATTCTACATTTTGTCAACGAAAGTCTCTTAGTTTGGTTCCTGAGTCTTTCTCATGTGACCCTTTCTCATGTAATAGTTTCCTCACTATGTGATATGATAAAGAGTTTCAGGTTTACTTGGTGAATTTCACATGTCAAACAGAACCAGCCATTAGAAGCCTGGTTTCCTTCAGTGAGAAAGAACGTTTCAAAACCCGATCTCCCGACTAACAAGGCTTACTATCATTAGTTGGTAAGTGTCTCTACATCTCACCAGTGGACAGAGCTAGGAAATGTATATGTATCTATGTGTACTTGTACAGAATACACATCCTTCCTTTCTTTGATCTTAGTGTGTTGGGGATTGAATGTAGGACCCTATGGACTCTTGGCATGTATTTCACCACTGAGCCTCACTCCCACTCTTAATTTAACCATTTCTGTGTTAAAAATCAATGCATTCTTATTTTTCTTTACTGAAAATCTTGATCCTCAGAAATCTAGGGCAGCTGAATATGAAGGGACAGTTCTATAGTCCCAGCCTCTGGGAGGCTGAGGCAGGAGGATTGCCATGAGTTCAAGGAGCGCTTGAACTCTATAGCATGATACTGTCTCAAACAAACAAACAAACAAACAAACAAACAACCCACAAAAAAATCCTAGGAGATGATATGCTTAGAATATTCTCTAATTACTCATTTATATATTTCCTTTTGAAAACACAATGGTCTCAGACCAGCAGTACTGACACAGCGTCATCAGGTTACCACGAACAGTCAGAGTTCTTTCTTGCACGTGGTCCTCAGTCCTCCCTGGGTGGGCGACAACTATTGTGCCCAGCCCAGAGTTCGGCTGGGGTTCTCAGTCCCCTGCAAGCTTCAGCTGGCCTTGGTGCTGCGTGTGCACATAATTAGGGTGGATCCCCTCTCCCCGTGCTGGTCTTTCCAGCAATCTTTTATTGTCTGAAGTTTGCTTTCTGGGTAGTTCTTCAGAAAAGGTTTATGGCAACAATATTTCCTGAACTTTTTGGGTAAACCTTGGGCCTAAAGCCACTTCTACAGATATAAAAACTTGAATCACATTTTCTTTTCTTGATTCTATTTCTTTCTGTTTCTGGCAGAAAAGTGGATGATAATTGTATTTACATGTTTTTCTATAGAGAGTACTATTTGTTTTCTCTATTTTAAAATGTCTCCTTTTTTTTTTTTTTTTGAGGCAGGGTCTCATGTCATTCAGGCTGGGCTCACGTTCATGGCAATCCTTCTGGTTCAGCCTCCCAAGTGCTGGGATTACAGGCTTGTGCCATCATGCCCATAAAAATGTCTTTCGTTTGCTTTTTACTTCTCTTAGGATTTCTATATTGTATTTACTTATATTTTTCAGTTTTGAACATATTTTCTGAGTTTTGCCACCTAGACTCTGGGTTTTTCTTAGTTCTAATTTATGGTGTTTTGTTATCTTATATCCTTTCCTTTCAGGGGCTGGAGGTGTGATCCAGTGGTAGAATGCTTGTCTAGCAGGCACAGGGCTTGGGGGTCAATCCCCAGAACTGTCAGTTAATCAACTAGTCATCCAGTGAACCACACCACACCACACCACATCAAGCCAAACCAAACCAAACTAAAACAAAACAAAATATATTTTAACATTTTTTTAATAGAAGGTTACAATCTTGATTTCTTCTTTAGATAGCACTTGTCTTTCTGTTAGGTTTTTCTTAACTATATAGATGTTTTTCAGGCCCTTGTTCTCTTTGACTTATAAAAACTTCATTGACTGATTTTGGTCCTTTTATTTAAAGAATTAATGAATGGACTTTCAAAAGGAGCATAGTTTGGGGTACTCATTCTCATTTTCTTTCCTATTTTTTTCCTGCAAGGATATAAAATATGGCAGCTTCTTTTCTCAAGATTTTTGGGTTCTGAGAGTCTCTCTCCCCTTTGCCTGTCTCATCTCTTTTCTTGGTCTCTACTCATCTTAATTCTGATTCTTCTCCCAGACGTATCAGCGTGGGGCTCTGTTTTGGACAGAGCCTGGCTTGCAGGTAGTGGCAACTCTGGGGGTAGACGTCTCTAAGTCACCAGGCCTTACAGCGGGGCTTGTGCTCCCCTACAGCTGGATTTGCCAAAAAGCCTTCCACCTGCAGCTCTCATTCTCAGAAGGTCCCACTAAGCTCTCGTTTATTTATTTACTTACTGTGCAGTCCGGAGGATGACACCCTGTGCCTAGTCCTGTGCATTCCAGACAAGCCACACTCTAGCTCTTTTTATTTTACTTTTTAAAAAGGGTCTCATTAAGTTGCCTAGGCTGACCCCGAACTTTCAGTCTTCTGGCTTCATCCTCCTGAGCAACTGGGACTATAGACATGTGCCCCTGTGCCCCAAGCATAAACTCTCCTTTAAGTAGTTGGCTGTTCTGAGGTTCTCCAGCTCGTAAACCTCTTGGTGCCCTCTCTGGGTCCTGCCGCACAGACTGTGTGACTGTGCCAGGGTACACTTGTGTGAGCTTATGTTTTGACATTTGTGGGAGAGATGCCGTCATCTAGTTTTGTTGTAATTGCAGCAATATGCTCTTGTTATTTAGTCGCTTTAGCTATTTGTGTGTGTGTGTGTGTGTGTGGTTGGATTTACAGATATTTAAAACCTGTACCTGTCTCCATTTTCTTAGAATACCCTCTGCAGGTATTCCTGTTTAATAGTCTTTATAACATAACTACAAAAAAAGCAAAACAAAACAATGCAGGTGTATCTGATTGGTTGCAAGTAGGTCACATGTTTTCTCCCTCATTGCAGAGGATGCTGGGAAAGTAGTTTCTGGCTTCTTTTCTTTTTTGGAAAGTGGAGCTCATAAAATTAGAAATGCCCTAGAGTAGGAAAGACATTGAGAAAACATGTAGTATATTCAGTACGGGTGTATGAGCCAAGGCTTGAGTTTTATTTATATATATATATATATATAAACAGCTGGATTCCTTTGCAGTCATTTGAAGAGCTCAATGCTTCTGGCCCCTTGAAATATTTGTCATAATGATTTGCCAAAAATGAGAGGCAGTAGTTACTCTCGGAACAAAGGCATTATCTACTAAAGAGAGCAGGCTTCATTTTAACAATAAAACTATGATATTTAGGAGGTTAGATCAGTTGATCTGATGAAAGGACTGGAGAATAGATATGTTCATCTTGTATGCCAATTGTTCAAATTGGTTTATAAGATTTTAATGTCATAAACTAATTGTGCGTCTACACAGAAACTTTGACTGTAGGGATGAACTGAAACATCCCGAGTTTAATCTGTGTCTTTTTTGGATTTTTTCTAAGGATGGAGGACCATCTTGTGTCTGCCACCTCTCATAGAACCATGTTTCTTGGACGGTTGAACAACTTGGACTCCATTAAATTTGACCCTTTTTTGGTTTATCCCAATATGTTCATTTCACTCTAATGGCCAGGCACAGGGTGCCTAATGTGCTTTGGAATGAACTCTTCATGTCTTATTGGACATTCAGGAAAAACCCCTGAAATATCTGTATATATCTGCACATTGGGTTTCTTCAATTCTTTAAGCACAGTGGCCCAAGTTGCATAGGAATTACTTAATTATCCTGCAGATCAAGTTGGCAAATTTGCCGTGTACTCCTATAGCTATCTAATCCTTTTTGGTAAACAGATCACTCATTTCTGCCCCAGCCAAGGTTTCCTAGTAGAAGGTGTTATTTATAGCCTGGCATACACGTGCTTTGAAATGCAGAGCTGGTGACAAACCATGGCAAGTACCAGCTGAACCCTAGGGAGGAGGCTTCCTTTAACTGCATCTTGTTTCTCATTTTGCTGCTGTATTTACTAAGAGTGTTCAAAGCGAGTCATTTCAGGAGGGCCCAGTTTGAAATGCTTAGCCGGCCACAAGGGCTGCAGCCACTTTCTGAGGACGTGTGGCTTCTCAGGAGCAGGGGGCCTGCGGATTCGGGGCCACAGCTGCTGCGGAGGGCTGGCAGGACAGAGCAATAAAATGGAAAATCCTGCCAGGCTCTGCGCACACACAATGCACCAGGCCCATCACACACGTCCCGAGCAGTGAGTCCTCCCTGGAAGACACACGATCAGCCCTTTGATCTTCACTTTACAGAGGACAACTTTAAATCCCAGAGAGATTAATCTGTCCAGCCTCATCAGCCTGACAGGTGGCAGGATTGGAATCCGAGCCTGGCTCTGGCTGATTCCGAAGTCCAGGTTCTTTGTAAGTGTGTCACTTTGGGCCTTGGTGGTGACAGACAGAGAAGGCCAGCTTAATGGATGGATATCAGACTGGATTGTGTGTTTTCAACGCCCCGCTTTTTGAGTTAATGTCGCCATCTTGAAATTCGGAAGGTGTTTTTTAACAGGAGGCCCTGCAGACTCATTTTTCCAAGAACCCAGAACATGATCATGCAGTTAAGCCTCAGACTGCTGGCATTTGCTCTCGGCAGCGCTCACGCCTTTTTCTGCTGAGAGTGGTCCTGGTTGCTCTGAATCTTCCAGGCCTCAAGAGCAGACTGGGGAGCTCAGTGGTAAGAAGAAGGTATAGGAAGGAGCTGCAGATGGGGGTGGGGCGGGGAGAAGGGGGAGGTCAAATGGAGACCCTGACAGAGGCTGGCTTCTCTGGTTCCTGTCTGATGCTTTCCTTCTACCTCTTCTTCCCTTCCAATCTGTGCACACTTGCTCTGTGCCTATAGAAAATGGGGTGGAGAATAACATGCTGACAGTGGGGTCCACCTCTCCTTGTTCCAAAGCTCAGATCTTCTGGTACACTCTACGTGTGGACAAAAAGTTGCGCTTTTTACTTCCGAATCTCCCACACCCAGCCCTAGTCAACATTTATTGTCATAGCTGGACCCATTTGGGCTTGAGACGGTGTCGGCCCAGCGTTCCAGATGTTTGTTTCAGGACACTGATGGGGACAACACTCCTGGGAGTTCTGTGGTATCATGAGCAAATCTTCTGCCCTCTTGCAGGTTGCTGGGATCGCAGAACAAGGGTCAGCTCCAGGTCACACACTCTCCCCCGATCCATCCAGCTCCTCTCCTCCATACCCATACAGTCCCACTCTGTTCTAACCAGAGGTTGAGGGTCTGGCGGCAGCAGCGGCAGCGGCAGCAGCAGCAGCAGCAGCAGCAGCAGCAGCAGCAGCAGCAGCAGCAGCAGCAGCAGCAGCAGCAGCAGCAGCAGCAGCAGCAGCATGGGAGTCATAGCTGTTTATCTTTGCATTGTCAGTGGCTGTCACAAAGGTAGGCACAAGGGAGGACTTAATGATATATGTGCTGTGTGTATAAAGTTTTGAGTATGTCTGTATGTATTTAATGAGAGTCTCATTATTGTCCAGGCTGGTCTTGAACTAGAGCCCGGGAGGTAAATAATCCTCTCTCCTCACACTTCTATAGTTGGGACTATGGGGTGTGCCATCTCTTGTTTTTCTTAAAGTTATTGTGACGTCTGAAGTTTTAAATGGATAGTTGCCATGACATACAGTTACTTTTAGATAAAAAATGCCATTGATAAATATTGTAAACTATATAATTAATATATAATAAAGTATATAAGTCTGAAATGTTAAGTTTGATACACGTTGATAACTGGTACACATCTTTGTCATATCCTGAGACTTTGCTGTAGACTGAAATTAAAGGCAGCAAACTAATCTGGTGGGAAAAAACTTCAAGGCATCCCAGTGTTCAGTGGCATGAGTACTTCCCACAGCAGACGCCGGAACCACTGAGCTAAATCCCCAGCCTTGGCCCCTCTCTTTTATGAAATATATTACTGCTGCGTACCTGAGGCAGGATCCCATTCCCCCAAAGACTTTCACCACCTTCCTCCCATCTAGGGATGGGTTAACTGCCGTTAAGGTCTAGGTATGAAGGATCAGGGCCAGTGTGGTCACAAGCAGGGAAGGTTTTCTAGGTCGGCACTTATGTTCCTATACAACTACATTTACCATTTTCAGCATTTTTTATACCCCAAAACATATTTTCTCTGAAAAATCTTTTCTTTGGGCTGTAAATCTTGCAAAGTGAATGTCAGTCAAAGGCCTATTGCTCACTCTCTCCCGAGCGTGTGTGGCTCTGTGTCAGTGCGGAGGCGTGCCTGTCTACAGATACTTCTGCTTTTTGTAGTCACTACAGTTCACTTCGTTGCATAAGTTCGTATTCTTCTAATGGCGAAATCGGGATCGCAGTGTCCTCTGAGCCTAACGTGGTCCTCTCCCGCCCTGCCTCTGCCTGCTCCTCACTCTCCACTGACGCCAAGTCTTCAGAGATGATGGTGTCCAAGGGGTCTGAGAACCTGGAAGCGAGCGCCGGCTTAATCCTTTCTGAGCACATGTTCCACAAAGTGCACCTGGGCCCTTGTGGGCCACGTGGAAACCTGTTTCCTTTACGTTTGCTCTTTCTATGATATAGGGCATAACGATTTGGATTTGAGTAATTTTGAGGGTTGATGCGTTCGAGGGTTGACGCGCACACCTGTGACCCCAGCACTCAGGAGGATGAAACGAGAGGGTCACCATTAGTTCGAAGCTAGCCTGAACTACCTAGTTCAAGGTCAACCTGAACTACAAAACAAGACCTTGGCTCAAAAACAATTTTTTCAGCTGCTCATGGTGGCTTATGCCTGTAATACCAGCACTTGGGGAAGCAGAGGCAAGAGGACCGCTGTGAGTTCGAGGGTAGCTTGGGGTATGTAGTGAGTTCGGGGCCAGCATGAGCTACAAAGTGAGACCTTATCTCAAAAAACTAAAAAATACTACAAAGCGAGACCCTGTCTCAAAAAAAAAAACTAAAAAAAATTATTTTTCATCAAATACATTTTCTGCTCTATGAAAAGGAACAGTTCCTCTGGTAAGCATATCTCATGGGCAAACTTTATAGCTTTATGTCTAAACGTGACATGAAATTTATACATAATAATGAAACTGATTTCTTCACTTGTCTCCAGAGAGTTTGCTGAGTTTATTCCTTAATCTAAAATTTTATTATTTGAATTGGAAATCAAATATGCATATACTTTTCAAAAAAATTCTTCAAACTGTGTGGGCATCTGGCAGACGACAGAGAGTAAGCAGGTGCCTAGAAACCATTTGGTGAACGAAACAGGTTCTTTCTGATAGCTTTTGGAATGGGGTTATATCAGTTCCTGCCTGCCCCCAACTCCCTGGGTAAAAGGGAGAATTTAGTTTCCAGGTAGCTGTTTGGGTGATTCTTGAAGTGTGATAGCTGTTGTCCTTGCCAGTGACAAGCCACACATTTGTTTCATTCTGGCAATCAAACCTGGTCTGATAAGACTTTCTCCAGGTAGCAACTACTCTGCATTTAAACTATCCAATTAGTAATAGGTTGCACATCCTTGATCCAGAAATCTGAAATATTCCAAAATCCAAATTATTTTGAGCTGTTCATATGATGCTTATGAAGTTTTAGATGTTGTATCATTTGAGATTTTGGATTTTCAGACTAGAGATATTCAACCAATACACTGATGCTCAAATTGAAAATCGCTGATATTTGAAATACTCCTGGTCTAAGCATTTAGCACACAGGGTACTCAATCTGTGACTGCCTCTCCCATTGGATTCAAAACTCTTTGAGGGGAGGAATTGGGTCAGGTTTGGTTGCTCCTTTAAAGGGTTTACTTTTTTGTGTATGGTTCTGGGGATTAAACCCAGTTTGTAGAGCATGCAAGATAAGCACTGTACCACTGAGCTACACCCAGTCCAAGGGCTACTTCTACTTATGATAATCATTGAGTATGTAGGGTAAAAAGAAGAGAAAGGACTGAACTGGGGCCTGGATTATTTAATTAAATCAATTGCATTTAGGTTAGCCGTGGGGTCTGCTTTAATCCACAAGGGTTCCAGGGGCAGCTGAAGGAGCACTGGGTCTGGAAATCTTTTCCCATCTAGAACTTTCCCATCTAGAACTCGAGACCTGAGACACCTTTAGTTTTGAGAGGAGAGGAAGGTTCTGGGTCCCAGGACAGGGGTTGCCACCTCTGTGGGCCTTGGGTTCTTCCTATCTAAAGTAAGAGGGTCAGGGCCTTCCGGCTCGGAGTATGCTCACTATTAGAGCTAGACAGATGAACGTGGCTGGCAGGTAACGGGCAAAACAGAGTCAGCACCTGAAGGTTCTGATGCCGTCATTTAAAGCAGCTGCAGAGAAACTGGAGTCATGGGGAGGACCGAGTCTGGCGTAACATTTGCTGGGCAGGTCGCGCGCAGGTGATGGAGGACAGAGAAACACTGGGCTCTCTGCTCTCCAAGAGTCTGTTCAACCCTCGTTCCCCTGAACTGAAACAGGGGACTGTGTGCTGGGGACCTATGGGCCCCTCACCTGCCGGGAGGGACTGAGGGTGTTTGGTTTCCTGTGCGGGAGGGAAGGCGAACAGCTCAGAATGGAGGCTGGTGACACACAAGGAGACCCTTTCCAACCGCATGTGACATGAGCGAGTGTCACGTGACGTCTCTGGCTGTCAGACGGGAGCCTCGTGTTCCCCGCCCTTCGATGGCCTGGTCCTCACCTGGCACGGGGCCCTGAGAAGCAGGTGGAGTCTCCCTCACCCTCCTCCTGGCTCATAAACTGAGCGGGACGTGGAAGGCATCAGAAGACGGTGCGGCTTCAGGTCACCTTCAGCCTGGAACTTGAGGAGCATCCACAGAGGTCAAGCTCAAGCTAATTTGGAGACTGAAAACCAGGGCTGTGTTATCCTTTGCAACTTGATTCCTACTACCGTGAAACCTGGCCTTTAATCAGAAATAAAGAATTAGAACTAGGAGGGACTGCTACGGCTGCTTCCTTTACTAACCACGATTGTAGTTCAGGATTCCTGCTGAGCAGCTTAATTTGGACTAGAAATTCTGAAGAGGGTTTCCTGGCTTTGAGCTGCAGGACTGCAGGAATGCCCGTCTCCTTGGTCAGTAGGCTCTGGGCATCACTTTTGCACCACAGTGCACCAAGGCCAACTCCCGGAAAGGATTTTTTGGTTCAACAATTTTGAGGTTTATGTTCTGGCTCATTTCTGGGGCTGGACCTTTGACTTTCTTGTACTTTGTGGTGTGAGAGACAGTTGTGGGAAGCTGTTGTCTTTTTTCTTCCAGATTCTTTTCTGACCTCCTTTAAGTGATAACACGTCTCCTCATGTCCTCTCACCTTGGCTCGTTCTGTACTACGGCACCTGGGTAGTTTATAACGAACAGAGATTTATTTCCTACAGTTCTGGAGGCCAAGAAGACTGAAGCCAAGTGGTCAGCCTCTGGGGAGCGCTGTCCTGCCGCACCATCTCGGAGCAGAAAATCGGGAGGGAAAGAGTGAGGAAGAGGAGGAAGAAGGAGCAGCCTCTTGCTTTTCTTAGGACTCATTCCCACACCGAACAACCCACTCCCATGACATCAGCATCGATCCATCACTTTTTAATTCACCACTTCTCAAAGTCCCCACTTCTCAGCACTTCTGTATTGGGATGAAGTTTCTAGAACAAGGGTTTGGGGATACATTCCATCCATAGTATCTCCTTAGTATATTTTTCACCCCAACAAACTACATCTCCATCTATCTACGTTCCCATTCTGAAAGAGCAACAGAGAATGTGTTTGGCTGCAAGTAAAAAAAAAAGAAAAAAAGCCCTGAACTAAATTAGTTACCTAATCAAATTATTATTTCTTTTCCTCACATAACAAGACACATGGAAAGGGCAGATCAGAGCTCATATAACCATCCAGTCATGCCAAGGGCAGTTGGGGACTTTCTATTTTCCCCGTTTGTCATCCTTAGTGTTAAGACATTCATTATAATGTCACCTCTTGATGACATCAGGTTGTTGCTGTGTCTCCAAGTACCATGTTTAAATTCCAAAATTGAAAGAAAAAGGGGAAAGGAAAGGGCAGTGTGGATCCAGATTGGAAGAAATCAAGAAGAGGGAGTCTTGCAAAGTACTGTTGACATAGTTTTACCTGGGAGAACAAATGTTTAAAATCTAACATGAATGATGTCAAGTTCTACAGCTATGGAGATCATAACTAGAATTCTTATTTCTCAGCACATTGCAGTTTGTGTAGACTTCACGTCCATCATCTCCTGGTTGAGAGCACTGAACTCACTGCTCCTGTATAAAAAGCAGGGCACACATGAATTCTGACGGAACCCTCCTCTCCGCACCCAGTACCCTCTTTCCCTGTCTGTGGCTGGAACAGGCTTTCAAAAGCAGAGGTCCTAGCTGAGAGGTGCCTGAATTCGGGTGCCAGTGGAGAAGGTGTGGGCAAAATCAAGGTCTGGAGAAGAAGTGTGTGTTGTGGTGCACCGACGTCCTCCTGAGTGGTCTCCGTTTTGGGAGCTCTCTTCTCCCATGCCTGTGATTTTCTTTCTCTCATTACAAACTCTTCTCTGTTTTCCACCTGTCTTCATCTCATCCTTAGTCTTAGTTCTGATTTCAGGACTCAGAGGAAAAATGGCCACTCTGAGTGTGATACCAAAACCGTAAACCAAAGGACTCTCCAAAGGAAAGTGGAGGAATTGGTGTAGATTCGTGGATCCCACACTAAGACTCGCTTCCGGGTCACTGGGTGGTTGTTAGTACTTTCAGGGATGGTGCGGAGTTTCTGACTGAGTCCACCTGGGATAGGGCCGGGGAGCTTACATTTCTGACGTTTCCAGTTTATATTGTTGACCCCAGGATCATACTTTCAGCAGCACTGGAAGTGCACAACATCTTCCCCCTTTATCAACCTAACCAAGGGCAGAACATCACGAACAGTTTCATCAGAATCATCTGGATAAATGCCTGTGTCTTCACCTCTGTTTGGGAACCTAGGCCTACTCTTGACCATCCAAATCCCATGCTGCTCTTCAGGTAGCTTTGTTTCTACTCTAGCTGACTTGTCACCACACTCTAAAAAGAGGGGCAGTGGAAGGCCAGCATATGGGGAGGACACTGGGACAGACTAGGACAGGCAGTCTGAAGTGAGCCAGAATCTGACTGACCTTGTTGTGGTGAGCCCCAGGACAGTCTGTATCCTGAAAGCAATCTTCCTCTACTGACAGAAAGGAGTTTATAAGCATCAGAAGAGGACCAAATGCTTACGCTGTAGTTTGGTTTGGGTGCGCTTTGTTTCCCAAGGGTTCTTCTGGTGAGAGGATGTTCTTCAATGTGGCAACACTGGAAGTGGTAGGACTATGAAGAAGTGAGGCTTCATGGGAGGACTTTAGGTCATTGGAGAAGTTCCCACCAGAAGGGGTCAAGGTAACTCCTACCGTGTCCCTGAGTCATTTCTCTTAAGAAGGTTGCTATGAGGAGAGCAAGCCAGTCTCCTCTTGCTCTGGCCTCCTACCCTATGGTATGACCGCTCTTTCTCATGTGGGTCTCCACCATTTGTGATGACATCTGCCATGAAGGGACACAGTTCTGAGGGCCCTCACCAGAATCAGCATCAAGCTATTTGGATTCAGAGCCTCCAAAACTGGGAGCTAAAATAAACTTATTTTTAAAAATAAAGTACTCAGCCTCAGGTATATTGTTATAGGAAAAGGAATGGACCAATATAGCCTACAAACTACAAATGCTCATGGTGAGCTTGTTGGGAAGAAGAAATAGAGGCAAGCCTTCTCAGGCATTGTGGCAGGCCTAGCTGTTGCCACGTCCCAGGATCCACTGCACTCCTGGAACACAGGATCCTCCAGTGGTGCTTATGCAGCCCTGACGCACTGTGCACTCCATCTCGGTACCCTCTTCAGCATCATTAGTGGACCTTATTGTGCAAGGAAGTCTATCTAAAGCAGCATCAGGGACAACAACAGCACAGCATGAATCTTTTGCTGGCAGACGTGCTCATCTTGTGGGGCTCATGGCAGCCTGCAGTGGGGATCCTCTTCACAGAGCCCTGCGATGAAGCTGTATCTTAGAGATGAGAGCACATGGCCCCATCACAGCCCTTCTGTGTGGCTCTGGTGTGGGCTTCTGGGGAACAGCAGGAGCCTTGAGGTCCCCAGACAGACAGGGACTTCTGGATCCCTTTGTGTACTGAACGTGAAACCCATGATGGTGGAATACATGATTTCTGTCTATCTTTTACCTGCAGCTCATTTACTTCATGTTTTGCTCTTGATATTTATAGTTCTTTGTTGTGAGTTCCTCTGGTTGACTGATAGCTGCCCGGTCTTTTGAATCAGGGCCATTGAGACATTGGCAGAGTCTATGGTGTGTGTGTGTGTGGGGGGCATGGGGTGGTTTCGTGCACTGTGAGAAACCTTTTAGAAGGATCTCTGGAGCCCAAGTTCAAGACCAGCCCAAGCAATAGAGTGAGACCACACTGCAAGACAAAGCAAAGCAAAATAAAACCAAACCAAACCAAAGTGGGACGCAAGCAGGCTTGTTTTCATTTTCTCCGCTTCTTCACGTTAGCTTTCTTACCATTTAACTGGAGCGAGCTGTCTGGATTCTAGGGGAAGTCAGCAATGTGGAGAAGAGTTTGCTTTGGGGTATGTTTTGTCTTTTTCCTTCTATTTATTATGTAGCCACAAAGGAAGGTAGTGACTCTGGGTCTTGGAATGCTCTTTTATAGATTTCTGCCTCCTTCAAGTTTTCCACACCCATGGACTCAATCAACCTGTTAGAAAATCCATGGGAAAAACGGCATCTGTATTGAACATTAGACTCTTTCTTCTTCTTAATCTCTAAGCCACAGATGCTAGCAGTCACTGACATGCGTGGACATGGTGTTAGTGCCATCAATCACCTAGACAAGACTTAAAGTGTACAGGAGGATGAGTGTGAGTTATATGCACAGACTATACAACTTTTGAAGGACTGGAACATCAGATTTTGACTTGTGAGTGATTTTTTTTGTGTGTGTGTGTGTGGTTAGTTAAGAGCAATAGTTGCTGTTTGACACACTCATTCGACCTTGCTATACTGACTTGCTCAACTACTTTTGTTGTGTAAGATGAAGTGAAAAACAATCCATATCTGAAAAGGTCTGTTCCCTGTGATAAATCAGCACATGACTGTCTTTATGTGCTGAATGCCATCAAGGTCAGCGTAGATAAGTGGTGGTGCAAACCTGGGGGACAATGGACATCCCTCGCGGATGTTGGATAGCATTGCTTTCTGGTCTTGAGTGGAGTCAGTAACTTTCTTCGCATGTAAGTCACTGAGATCTTACAGCACGGGGTATTGCTGTGGCAGAATGGGAGGGAGAAGCCACATCTCTCACCCTCAAGGAGTTTGCAGAAGGAAGTGAGAAGTTCATAGCCATTTTGACGTGATGCTTGCTGCAGGGGACGTTTGGACCAGATACAGTGGCTGCAAGAAGTCCTGTCACAGAGGAGGGAGCTCTAGCAGGCAACACGGCATGTGGAAGGAGCTGAATCAGGCCAGAGTGCTGGTCCTCAGCTTTGTGGACACTTAATCTTTATGATGGATACTGTTCTGTGCATCGGAGGCAGTTCAACAGGCGTCTTGGGCTCTACTGGCCAGGCTATGCCCGTAAAAAGTATTCTTTGACATTGCTCAATGTCCTACTGGGGACAAAATTGCCCCGGCTGTCCAAGGGGCACGGAATTATCTGGGAAATCATGGGAACCACGTGGCCCTTGGAGACAGAAGTAGGAGACAGCATCATCCATCCAGATATCTCTGTGCCTGGTTGGAAGGTCAGCAGGCTGACCCTGCAAGTCTCACGCACAGAGCCAAAATTAACTGTTCTAGTTGGTGCTGGAGCAGGAACCAGGGAAAAACACTTCCGAATCAATCAAGAGTGCTATTGGGTGGCTTGCCAATGGGTGTCATTAACGATACGTACCATCTGGTGGCTTCCTTTTTCAACTAATTAGTGTTGCTAAGAACACACTAAGCTTTTAAGTCATTATTTTAATGTGCTGTACACAACGTTCAGGGCCTTGGGGTAAACCCCAGCTTTTTGTTTATGGCCAGTCTTTTGAGAGCAAGTTTCACCCACGTTCACCAGCGAAGAAGGGCTTTGTAGAGTGGTTTTAGTGACGCTGAGCTGATGTGAAAAAACATCAGAAAGCACCAAGATTACAGTCTGGGAGTCAGGAAGACGGTAACAGAAATGGCGAGGACCCGAGGCCCAGGCAGGATGGACTCGGGGGTGGAGGAGCCAATGAGAAGGAGGAGCGGCTGGACTCGGACACGGGAGGGAGGAGCCCGGGTTGTCTCGTTCGGGGGTCACCCTTCTCTAGGTGCACAGGGCTGGGAGGGCACAGAGGAGCCAAGCAGGTACACTCGGTGGGGAGAAAACGGCGACACGTTCAAGCCGAGAGTTGGGACTGTGGGGAAGTCACCTCCCAAAGTGCGGAAACCTGGAGCTGGGGCGAAAGAGCTAGATGCAAGATAAAGCCGCGTGAGTCAGCGTGCGGCAGCAGCCTTGGAGGCCGTGGGGGAGATCGCCCAAGGGGGTGTGCAGAAGGAGACGGGGTGAAGAGGCTGCCACGCCGTCCTGAGGAGCCACCGCTGCTCTCCGTTTTGATTCAAGTCCTACTCAAGTCCCTCGTCCCATGACCCCTTTTTCCAAACCCACAGCCCACAGCGGGGGGCCCATCACCCCGGCACCCACACCCACAGAAAGTCCCAGCTAGCTGCCCTGCTACCCAACCCATATCCTGGAGCACCCTGAAGATGTCTTGGGTCCCCACAAAGGCTTTGCTGAGTTTGCTCTTGTCTTTCCGGTTTTCTCCGGGCTCCTGAAGGCCCGGGTTCCAAACCAGTCAGACCTAGCGGAAATCCCTCCTTTGAGTCTCACTGGTCACAGTGCAGTCCTTAGTTAAAAATTCTGCGTTCAGTTGAGTGTTTTATCTAGAGGACAGATCGCAAGCTCCCTCGGAAGGACTCTGCACCGCTCCCTCCCCGCCCACACTGGGGCTCAGGGCTGGCTCATCAATCAGCGTTTACTGTGTCAGCCTGGTGGACCCTGGGCCCTCATCCCCTGAGTGACGAGGCCGGAGAAAACTCTCCCTGGGTTTTCCATCTGGGAATACCGGTTAGTTGCAAAGCTGGTGTGTTATTTTACTAAGAATAAGCTAGACAAAGCAGCAGCATGCTGGAAAAGAAAGCACTGCACTCTTTGTTTATTTTGGAAAAATATTAAGATTCCGTTAATCCAGTTGTAATTGGGGATCGGTACCCGAAAGACTGGTTAGGGGCCTTCATTAGCGAGGCGGTCAGAGCGCTGCACAGAGAGACTGTGAAACCCTTTTGCTCCTGCCAGCTGGGGGTGGGGTTGTCCGCCCGGGAGACTTTTCACCGGGCTGCTCGTGAACTCTCACCCCACTGTCGCAATCAGGATCATGTGCGGGAGCCGCCGGGCCGGGCGCCCCGTGTGTCTCATCGCCCAGACTGCGGGCCTGAGGTCAGCCGCCTGCTCTGACCTGCGCGCGGGCTCGGCTGGCGGCGCCGGGCTGCGGGTGCGTTGTGGGGCTTGAGCGGGCAGCGAGCAGGGCACGAGCGCCCGGGGCAGCGAGTGGGCGCCGCTCTGCGGGTTCCTGCCCCCCGGGGCTCGGCGTCTTCTCGTCCTGTTCGCCTCCGCTGCGGAGGGAAACGCGTCCCCCCGCCTCTGGGGCGGCCAAGGCTCGTGCGCTCACACCATTTATTTACCCGCCCCCCGGCTGCGTTCTGAACTTGTGCTCTCCAGTTTTTTCCTCAGAGCGTTTCCCCTGGGTGATTGTACTTCTTGCCCAAGCTGCCTGTTTAATAATGGTGTGAATCAGAGGGGGCGATTAGCCAGCGCCCACAGCGCCGGGCATCCAGACATGTCTCAGCCCGGCAGCAGCCAGGAATTCCAGCTGCCCAGAGCCAGGCTTTACTGCAGGGCCGCGGCCCGGGCTTGATTGGCAGACCCCGCGGCAGGCCTCTCCTCTCTCCCTGTCCCACGTGTCCCCTGTGCCCACCTCCTCAGTGTCCACCAAGTCTGGGGTTCGGTGTGACTTTCTGTGAATGTGCTCAGGTCTCGAAGGCCCGGGCGGTTGGAGCAGAGAGGACCCCCCCCCCCCGCGAGCACCGGGTCTCAGCGTCGCCCCACCAAGGGCTTCCCGAGAAACAGCGCGCTTCCGGTCGGGACAACGCAGCTCCGCTCGGGAGGGCCCACTGCCTCTCCCGTTATTTCCCACGCACGTCAGGTTTACAAGCCTCGGTTTCCACAACCCCAGTTGCGCGGCACGTTTTTCTTTAATCCCCGGAGGCGGCTGTGGGGGTGGGAGGAAGGTACCCCAAGGGCTGCTACCCCGTCTTCACTGGGGATCTTGCAGGGAACGGGGGGTGGAGACAGACACAGATTCACAGAGGTGAATCTGGGCTGTGGAGGGGCGGAAGGGGGCGGAGAGGCCTGGGGCCTTGGCCCCTGGATCCTGCAGGGGCTTGCTGGGGGTCTCCGGGCGTTTCCCTTGTTGGTACCGGCGCACCTCTGTAGATCTTAGTCCCGCAGGCCACCCTGGGGAGCAGCTGGGCAAAAGTGGGCATGAGAAAGGCAGGGGAGCCTATCGGGAGGCCTGCTCAGCTGCTCCGAATCCCCCACCCTTCCTCCTCCCACGGTGCACCTGCGCCCAGCACACTCCCTGCCTTGTGGGAATGGGGAGCCCTGTGCTTAGCTTGTGAGCACCCTGAGCTCCACGCCGGCCTCTCTGCCCCGCGGCTGCCACGCGGGCAGTGAGTCAGCACCCACCCCGCACAGAAGCCCGGACTCAGCGAAGGTGTTCATCATCCGGGTTAATATTTACCGTCCCGGGCAGGTCCTGCGCAAATCCGGGAAGAGGGGCGTGGTGGACTCAGGGCTGTGGACAGGGTGCAGAGGCTGAAACGGAGGGACCTCACGAGCCTTCACATCACCCGGCTCACTCCCTTCTGAAAACTCATTTTCTCTCTCCCAGGGGTTTGGGTGACTGCGTGCAGCTGGGTCCCACAGGCCGGGGCCGGAGATTAAGACAAGCTTCAGGGTTCGGGCGGGTTAGTGGCCAAGGTCCACTCTAAACCTTGAAAGATTTATCCTCCTGCCTTGGTGTCCTCCTCTGAGGAAAACACACAGCCCTGTGCATACATTTCAGGCACGAGGCGAGGGCCACACAGGATAAAGTGTACAGAGTGGAACAAGTGGCAGCCGTGAACTTGGTGGTTTTTCTCATCTCTGCTCCAGGAGCTGCCTTTCCTGGACTCCTCCAGTCACATCGCCGTGGAGCCTGGAGTTTCTGTATCATCCTAACTGTTTTCTGCCTATGTGTAAGGAGGGCAGGGGGCCTGTGAGCTGCCACCCAGGGAGGGTGGCAGCAGGAGGGGCCAAAGAGGGCTCATCCCCTGTCCAGGGAACCCTCAGTGACCTAGAATCCCTTTGAGGGACTGAGGTGCCCACGAGCCAGGAAAGGAGAGCTGGGAACAGTTCAGAGGCAGCATTCTGGCTGCTGGGACTCGGGTAAAGGGAATAAGAGTGTTGGTCTGTGCTGTGTCAAATCTCCCGTCCTTGGAACCTTATCACGCACTGACATATAACCAGGGCTTGGCCAGAAGGCTCACAGGCAGGCTTAACTCCTTCCTGTGAACAACAGCCAGCTCTGCGGAAATTAGGGGGAAGGAAAAGCAAATATAGGAAGATTTGTTTGTTGATCTGACAGATGTTTACCGAGCACCTAAAAGATGCAGAGGCCTAAGCTACGCTGAGCTGGGTTTCTCAGTTTTACGCAGTTGATATCCTCCCATGAGGACCAAAGAGGGTGTTTACATAAATGAACGAAACCACACTGCTCTCATCAAGTGCCTCGAAGATGAGGACTGAGGCAGCTTCCTCCTGTGATGGGCACCCGAGTCACCTGGAGGTCGGATAAAGCCCAGGCAGGTGGGGTCCTGCCTGGAGTTCCCGATTCAGGGTGGCCGGTGGGGTGGGCAGTGGCCTTTCTAGCAAGTTCTCTGGTGGTGCTGATGCTGCACATCCTTGGACCAGCCCTGAGAATCAGACCAGGCTGGCTGGTGGGGGGGGGCGGCGTTTAGAAGCACGCAGGACCCAGCCTTTTGTATGCAAGAGATGGAAGCTCTAAGTTATTTTCAGTTCTTTTTTGGAAAGGGCGGCTACAAAGAGAAAGAAAACATCTCTTCCTTCTCCGAGTCTACAGATTCCAGAAACACTGCTAGAAGTACAGAGGAGGACATTCCAGTTCTAGTTGGAACCAGCTCCAAGCTTCTGGGTCCTGTCTCAAACAATGATCTGCTAGGACCTGTGCTTTGGTAAAAGCCTGTACATAAAATCCCAGATACGAATTGCCATGGATTAATCACTTATAATCATAAGAAGGCAGAGGGCACAACTCCTGGGTCTTTCTCACCTTGGTGTGTTGCAGTAAGATCTGCTGTCATGGTAACCCATCATCTTTGTTGATTTCAAACACTGATTTCATCATTTATTGACAATTAAGCATTAAGCTGGGTGCTAGAGATACAATGGCAAAGACAAATCGGGCCTCCTCTCATGGTTATTGTGGTTTAAGTAGCAAAGGAGGAAAGTTAACAGGTAATTACACGTGGTGTGTCATTTAAGATTCTGTGATGGAGGAAAAACAGGGTGCGGACATCCTAGGAGAGGTTGGAGGCTGCTGGGAGAAGTGATGTGAAAGATGGGGGACAAGTTGGGTGGGGGGCAGACGGTGGAGGAGACGCGCAGAGCTTTCGGGGTGAGGCCCTGGCCCAGCCCCAGGCGGAGAGCACGGAACATTCCATGACTGGTGACAGTTCAGGACAACTGGGTCAAAGAGCTGGAACGATATCCTGTGTGGCCTTGCCGGGCTGAATGAACAATCGTCTTGAGGGGACATTGAGAAAATGTCTCAGTTGGTTGCTGTTTACACTGCGTACAAAGGTGCTGACTTCTGCCCAGAATGGGGATTAATCTAACACCCAGGTTGGGACAGCTCACTGGGGTGATGATTAGATTCTGCTCTGAGCTGGCAGGGCTACCAGGCCCTGTCTCCAGAGTCTTGCTTCCTCTTACCTGTTGCGCTAGGAGTCTGCGCAAACCAGCTGGGGTGGAGGAAGAGGCCTCTTCAGGGCAGATCACTGTGGAACCAAAGCAGTAATTCTATGGCGATATGGTTTGGAGAAGGAGTGTGAGAAACATGATCGTGGAAATGTTCAAATATGGTTTTCAGGTCAACAGTCCTGGCCCCAGAGACCCACCGGGAGTTTCTGTGTACCCTGCTTGCAGGCCTGGCACATAGGACACCATGACCTTCAGCAGGTCGGTTTGGCTTTGGCGTCTGCTCTTTCCAGTTAGTGGGGACAGTTGCCCCACGGGAAGCACCCTGGGACGTCAAGTGTAGAAACGAGACAGTGGCTCTGAAGACACAAGGCTATTGGATGTTTGTTCAAAGGTCCAGCATGTTAAAGGCCTGTACTCACTGGGGTGGAAGTGGTTCCAGCTGACCCTGTGGGTATGGATTTAATGGTTAACTCTTCAGCTTGGTACCTGTATGGAGTTTATTTCCATAAAAATCCTTTCCACTCGCTTTTAGATATTTGTCTTCTGTGTTGCTTATATAGGGAATAGTATGTTCAGAAACTTCAGAAGAATAAAACCTTCCAGATAGAAAGAGAACAGGCTTAACTCAACTTTTTCTTGTTAATTTTTAATATGTTTGGACTTTGAAGTGTGACAAGTGCCTGTTGTGTCAAAAACTCTCCAAGTCCCTCATTTCTCCTTCAGAAAGTGCTTTTTCTTATACCTCTAGGCTTCCCTGTCTTCGCCAGGCAGCAGCCCATCTGAAGAACTGAGGTCCTGTGTGAACCCTCAGATGGAATCACTTCCACGTCCTAGTGAGCTAGTTTTCTGCCCTGGCGTTCTTGGGCCACAGTGGACCTGGGTGTCTTCCCCCTCCACCCTTCTCCTGTGGCTCTTTTGACTCTAGGAAATACTGAAGATCAGATGGAAGTTAACCTTGCCAGGGAGACTCTGGGACTTTTCTAGTTGTCCGGGGGGTTCTGTTTCTCAGGCTCTGCCTCGAGTTTGCCTCGTAGATAGGAAGTTCTCAGCTCCCAGTGACTGTCTGCTCCTCAAGTTGCTCTTCTTGCCTGTCTGGTTTTCTCCCAAATTCTCTATCCTCTTTTTGAAGACTGGTGGGGAAGGTGGACAGATGAACTTTCACCTTCGCTGTCGACTCTGGGTCTGAGTGATGCAAGAAAGAAGGAAGCGTCTAGTTTCCAGTGGCCAATGACAAGCAGAGTTGCAGTTTATGGCTGGGACAAGAGCCAACCTCAATTTTGCTTTTATCCTGAAGGCTGATGCGGAGGCTCCTCGGGGATACCCTGCCTACTCAGTCTTTCAGTGAAGCATATCCAAACCAACTGTGCTGTGGAGAGACGATCAGTGTGTCTCCAAATGATTTTAGAAAATGCACATGGCGGTGTAACGCATATGAGTACTCTGTGGTAGAGATTCATGGGCCTAGGCTAAGGAGCAGTAAACTTCTACATTTCGGTAGATAATGTGAGGTTGTCCTTAAAAAGTCTGTTGACTTACACTCTCGTTTTTCTGCATCCTTCCTAACAGCTGATATTATTACTCCTTGACGTTTTTACTAGTTTGATGGAGGAAAGATGGCATCTCACTTTAATTTACACTTTTCTGGTTCCTCGTGAGGTTGAACATCCTTTCTTGTGTTTATCAGCCAATTATATTTCTTCCCTTAAATGCATCTGTTCCTTCTTTGTATTTAAAGAGTTGACTCGTTTGACTCATTTCCCTTCCTTGTTTTCAGTGTAGCACAGGCCCTGGGAGAGTGTAGTCAGTGGGCCAGACTGTGGCGTTCTGGAGCAGAAGGGAGGCTGTGGTGAAGATTTTGTCCAAATGCTTGTTTTATAGAAGTGAAAAGTTCTGAGAGGCAAATGATGTCTCCAGGATAACGAGGGATAATTCTGAAAAGTGCTTCTGGTTTAGTGTTTCCCCCGTCTGTTGCTCCTTGTGAAGCAGTGTTTATAAATAATACATTGGCCATGCATTTCTTCTCTTTTCTTTTCTTTTTTTTTGAGACAGGGTCTCGCTTTGTAGTTCAGGCTGGCTCTGAGCTCACTATGTAGCCCAGGCAAGCCTCGAACTCAGCAGTCCTCCTGCCTCTGCCTCCCGAGTGCTGGGATGACAGGCGTGAGCCACCGTGCCCCGCACTGTGGTGTGTGGTACTCATTGCCGGTGGGCATGAGTCACCACACCTGGTATTGTTTGTGGTTACCAGGGATTGAACCAGGGACCTTGCGCTTGCCAGGTAGCCACCTGAACCACTGAGCTAAATCTTCGGCTCGGTCATGCTTTTCTGGTCAGTAATCTTTATTAATACAACAGCAAACAAATGCGAATGCAAAGGATGAGGATTTTTAGCCACGTGGACGGGTCTGCAGACCTGGTTCCAGGCAGACAGCTAAACGTAATTTCTGAGATAAATCGGGTGAGTAAAAACGCATTGGTTGTCTGGATAAAAGGACACTGAATGCTGATGAAATAAAAGGTTGTTATGAAAAAGTGGGGTTCTAAACAGCCCACTGCCCATTGGCAAAGCATCCAAGTGGTCGCGTGCCTTCCATTCTTCAAATCTTCATAGCAAAGTATCAGTGGAAAACGATTTAATTTGGAAACCTCCCTCCTACTCCAAAACATGCTCCAAGGTAAAGACTCAGGCTTGGAGTCAAGTGAGAGACCACAGCAGGGGCGGTTCAGACGGAGGAGTGGAGCGTGGGGGTGGGGTAGCCAGCTTCCTGCTGGGAAGTGAGACGGGCTGACGAAGCCTCTCACCGTGTGCCGAGGTGGGAATCGCAGGCGGATGAGCTGTCTTAGTCTCAGGCTATCTTAGAGAAGGAAGGCAACGCGGGCAAGCTCAGGAGTGTTTCTGTGCCTGACAGCTGTGTTGGCTCAGGTAGCCTGGGGACATGCATTGCCAGGAATTTGGAATGAGAAACAACATTATTACCAAAGCCTGTGCCTGCAGTGCTGGGATTGGTGTTTCCCCGAATTCTCGGCTGTGTCTGGACCCACAGTCTCCATTCCCTAAATGATTTGGCCACCAGAAGTGGTACCTTCCTGGGGTGACAGCAGTCCCTGAGTTTACCTGGGACACAGGCGTTTGCTGACACGCGGGGAGCATTAGGATAGTTCCCGGCAAACCAGCATGGCGGGCTACTTGGGGCTTGGCCTGGGCACAGGTGAGCGAACTTGGGTCTCAACACCTCAGGAACCTCACTGGCTGTCGCATCCTCGTGGTCCTGGGCCCCCTCAGGTTCTGGGAAGTGGTGGGTCAGCTGGGGCTGGGAGAACCTGCCTTGGACTCCAGGCACTAGAGAGGAACGGCCTTCCCTTCTGCTCAGGCACCAGCGAGAGTCTAAGGGTGACAGAGATTCTGGGCGGGGTGTGGACGACAGGGGAGGAAGCATTGAGCGGAGTTCGAGGCCGTGCTTGAGATCCTCCTCCCGCTCAGGAAACGGCAGCCATCCCCGCATTGTGCGGCAGGGCACGGCACGGCAGCCATCCCGACCGGCACGGCTTGGCCGTGACTGAACTTGGCGAGTCTTCACCCTCCGCACCGCCCTGCGTCCGTCCCTCACCCGGGACTGTGTCCCCGTCCAGCCCAGCGAGCCGAGCCGGGGTGGGAAGAGGAGGGCGAAAGGGCCCAGCACACGTCACAAGGCGGAGCCTCTGAGCCCCGGATTTCGTCCCGTGGAGCTTTTGGGGTCTTAAGAGCACAAACTTTGCCTCAACCTCCCGGCCCTGGGAGTGGAAGCCGCGTTCCATCATGCTGGCCGCCTAGGGCTTTTCCTTTCTTTTTGTTTTCTTTTCAAATAACAGACATCTTTTTATAATCGATGTGTTTTGCTCTCTAGCCTTGGGGTTCTCGGAGGCCAGACTCCTGCCCCGGGGAGGCCTGGGCAGCACCGTGAGGCGCGGGCTGGCGCAGGGTCTGCGAGGGCAGTGCCTCCCTTCCAAGGCAGCTCCTAGGGTTCAGATGACAAGTGTGAGTGTGCGGAGGTGCGGCGCAGGGCCACGTCCGGCCACCCTGAGCGCAGCGGCTTGCGGACTCCGTTTCTCAGCTCAGGGCTCTGCCTCCACGGCCTCCCTGCGTGGGTCCGGACAAGTACTTGTGTTCTTCTGGTCTCGTCTGCCTTCTGCTTTGGCTCTGGCCGCCACTTCCTTCCGGTTTATGTGCCACTGGAGGCTAAAGGTCACTGCAGGTTTCCAGGCTTCGGGCAGGTGTTTCCCAGCTGGGACAAACGCAGCGCTTTCTTCTTCAGCCTCCTTGGGTTTATTCGGGCCCCCCTTTGATCTATTGTTTCAAGAGCCGGCTCATTTCTTTTCTTTTCTTTTCTTTTTTTTTTTTTGAGACAGGGTCTCACTCTGTAGTTCGGGCTGGCCCTGAGCTCACTATGTAGTCCAGGCAAGCCTCGAACTCAGCAATCTTCCTGCCTCTGCCTCCCGAGTGCTGGGATCACAGGCGTGAGCCACCATGCCCGGCACTGTGGTGTGTGGTATTGATGGCTGGTGGGCGTGAGTCACCACGCCCAGCATTGTATGTGGTTACCGGGGATCGATCTCAAGACCTTGCACTTGCGAGGCAGGCGCGGGAACCACTGAGCTAAATCTCTGAGCCGGCTCATTTCTTCAGGAATCCTTTGTTCATCCCACAGAAAGGAACCCTGACTAGGCGCTGCCCAGCAGCCTTTGCGCACAGCCCTGCTCCCTCAGAGGCGCTCGCCGACTTTTGGAGAGGCGGGTCTCCCCTGGCGGGGTGGGCTGCAGGCAGGGGCCGCTGCTCTGCCAAAGTGGCAGAGAAAGCAGTTAGTGGGATAATTGGAAGGAGGACAAGGTCAAGGGTGACTTAGAACCCAGCGGAGAGCTTTGCTTGTGGTTACACCCTGTGTCATGAGCACTGGGCACCTCTCTGGGAAGCGAAGTTCTGTGATCCTCTGAGCCGCTTTCCACCTGCTGCCCCTCATGCCAACCTGCAGTCCGGGGAGGAGGCTGCGCCCCAACTCCAAGAACGGAGCCCACCTTTCGGCCCCGGCAGTGTGGGGCGAAACATACAGGATGGCGGTTCTCAGACCTGAGTGCGCCTCGCAACCCCAGGGATTGGGATCCAGGAGTCCGGGTGGGCTGGAGAACGGCTCGGGTGGCATATCCCGCTCCTGGGACCCGGGGCCTTGGTGCCCGGCCACCGTCCCTGGAAGTGACGAGGCTGCCGCGAGCCAGAGCGAGCTATGCGTCTCTGTGCCTTTTAGCAGCCAAGTCCTCGGGGAGGGAGGACAGTTTAGCGAGAGAGGAGGTGACTGGATGGACCCGGAGGGGTGCGTCCTCGGGTCCCGCCACGGATGGAAGAAATCGCTGGCCCCCTGGGCGATAGCGAGGAGCCCAAGGAAACCAGAGTCTCGCCTGAGAGTAAAGCAAACGGGGCTGTCACGGGAGACAAGGGCTGGAATCGGCTCTGAGGGAGCAGAGGTGACTGTCACGGCGACGGGGGCTGGAGCACCGTAGGCCAGGGGAAGGGCCCGAGTCGGGGGAGGGCGGGAGGGCGCGACGGGTGGGCAGGTGGCGCTGGAGCTGGAGCAGGTGTGACGGAGTTGCCACAGGAAGGGGCAGGTGCGGGATGCCCGGAGGAGGGAGGGAGCTGGGCGCCACCGGGGCTGTGGCTCCGGCCGGAGCTCCCCGCGGCGGGGTAGCGCGTCTCGTGGCCTCACGGTGGTCAGCTCGGCTGGGCCTCTGCTCTGCCCCGGCGGCGAGTCCCTTCCTGCTGCCTCCCCTCAGCCCCTGCGCCTCCAGAGCTTTGCTTGTCGCCATTGCTGGCCTCCTCTCTACTTCCGGGCGGCCACCGTCCGGCCTGCAGATTCCCTGAACCTCGTCCGAAGATGGGCCCCGCGTGGGATCTCAGTCCCCCTCTGGCAGATGACAGGACTGCGTCTGCCAGCTTGTCCAGAAAACCACGCTGGGATGGGCAGACGGAGGGCGTGGGCACGGCAGGCACCATACTCTTGTGAAAGCAGAGCAGGGCCCTTGCCCTGGGGAATCTGGAAGGCCTGGGATGCTGACCAGGCACCAGCAGTGTCAGACGAGGGCACGAGCTGAGACTTTTTCTAGGACTGAAATGGAGGCTGGGAAGATTCTGGCAGCAGCTGAGGCCTGTCCTGGCCCAGGGCGAGCCCTGGCTTGGGGTGGGGAGGGCCGGCGGTATCATCTGTGGGGACCCCTGGCTCTGCCGCCGTAGCCCCGCTTTGGCCCTTCCTGGTGTGTGCTGTTCACAGGCTGCACTGCCTCCTTCCAAGTTCTCTGCTTCCCACAGGTGAGAGACAGCTCCTTCAGGATGCGTCGTTGTCTAAATAACACAGTTCAGGGGAGTTTTGGAGTTGGTGTCAGGTCAGGGCCCGACTTCATCAGTCTGCCTGTGGACACCCCGTGTTCCGAGCTCTGCTTACTGAACAGACTGTCTCCCCACGGTGCCCTCCGCACCCTGGTGAACTCGGGCGACCGCGTGTGCCTGGGTTTGTCTCTGCGCCCTGGAGCCTGTCCTGTGAGTCTGCGTCCTGCCTGTTTTTATACTGCACTGTTGGCTGTCATTATATAACTGCAAGTGTGTTCCTCCATCTTTAACGGTCGTTCTCACAATGGCTTTGGCTGTTTGGGTCTTTCGAGTCACGCATTGGCGGGTCTCTGTCAGGTCTGAGGAGCCTGCCTTTGCAGCCTTATTTTGAACTGACAGAGGCAGAGCACCGGCTGGTGCAGGGGTGGGAGATGGTGGATGCCGGTGAAGGAGACGGACTTTTAGCTCTGACTCAAGTAAGCCGGCCGCAGGGAGCAGCACCATGCCGTGGACTCCAGCCTGTGAGGCGGGTGGGCCGAAACCTACCTACCGCAAGATGGTGACTATGGGAGGTGCAGGCTGTTTAAAGTAGCATGATTGTTGCAATCTTTTTATTTTGGAGACAACTGCTTTGTAGTTCAGGCTGGCCCTGAGCTCATTATTAGCCCAGGCAAACCTCAGACTCAGCAATCCTCCTGCCTCTGCCTCCCAAGTGCTGGGGTCACAGGCGTGAGCCACCACACCCGGCACTGTGGTGTGTGGTACTGATTGCTGGTGGGCGTGAGTCACCACACCCAGCACTGTTGTATGTGGTTACCGGGGATCGAACCAGGGACCTTGCACTTGCTAGCAGCCGACAGAACCACTGAGCTAAATCTCTGGCCCTGTTGCAGCCTTTTTATAATGAACTCCCGAAGTCATCACAAGAGACAGGCTGCACACCCTGCATAGCAAGACTCTGTCTTAAAGCAAAACAAAATGAAACAAAAACCCATGCCCACCGGACCCGGCATAAATGCTATGGCCATGGTCATGATGCTGGGAGATAAGGAGTAATGCCCTGTTCAGCACAGAGGCGTAGTTCCGGGGACATTTTCCACCTGAGGTTGGGTGAATCCAGGAGCCGACTGTGTATCAGCACATCACTTTCCATGCGCAGAGGGGAGTCTCCATCTGTCATTTGTACTGACGTCGATGAAACTGTCACCATACAACGTAAAGCAGCGGCGGCGGGAAAAGACTCCATCCGCAGTGGCGCTGTTTCCCCTCTGACCTCTCCGGGCTGGGCTCCGTAGAGCAAGGGTCATTGTGTTCCTCAAACCCACTTTTCCCCCACCTGGCCCTGCTCTTACAGGGGTCCCACGGGTACAGCGAGGCGCGAGGTGCTCCCTATTCTCCTGCCTCCGCCGAGCCCTCGGCCCTGCCTTCCACTTCCTGTCTCGGAACTGGACTCGCAGAGGTGGAATTGTGCGGACTAGTCCTTCGTGACTGTCTCGGTTCGCTCAGCTCGGCGTCCTCAGGGCCCAGGCATCTGGTGGCAGGTGGCAGAGTTTCTACAAGGGGCGGAAGGTTATCTCCTTGCACTGTGCGGGCTCCCTTCTGTGTCCATCTGTCTGTGTTCTGGCTGTCCTGCGGAATGCTGCCCCGGACGTGGGTGGACAGACAGGGGCTTCAGTCCTGCTTTCACACGCCTCACTCTCAGGCCCCGCGTCATCTCTAGCACCAGGAATGAATACCCTTTCTGGTTTCCCAAAGCAGCACTTTGGGATCCTCTTTCAATATTATATTAAAAAGCAAAGCAAAACACAATTTGGAAAACGCTCCTGGCACCAGCTTGTGGGGGAAACTACTTTGCTTTCTGCTTTGGCTCTCGCTGTTAGATCACCGGCTTGAAGTTCCACTTCAGAGCGTGTTGAGCACTTGAGTTTTCTGTTTCCTGGCCCGCAGGGGCTCGGGAGCCCTGCTCCGGCCGGGTCCTGGGGCTGCCCTCCGGCCTGCCCGCCCTGCCCGCCCTGCCGTCCTGTCCGCTCTGCTGGGCTTGCTCACTCTCTGTCTCTTCCTCCCCTGTATTTCAGACTGAGCCCAGAGCGGCTGCCCAGCTGAGAAGTCATTTCACAAGGAACCAAAAACAAAACCGCCCAGCACTTCGAGAATAGCTCAGTTCTACCAAGTCATTTTGAGAAGTGTCAGCCTGGACGCTCTCTGCACCCAGGGCCCCCCTGGTGCCTTTTGGGTTTGGTTTCCGGGGTCCTGCGCACGCTGCCGGACGGGTGGTCCTGCCCAGAGCTTCAGCGGGGTAGTCATTCTGGGTCCCCAAAGGCACCATAGATCTGCTACCCAGAGGAAAGGCTCCCCTCTCTGCAAAAGTCTCAAATTTCCCTTCGATTTAAATTCAGCAAATGAATAATGAAATGGCGGAATCACAGTCCTCCGCCAAGACTTTTTAAATGAGCGTGGCGGTGAGTTCTAAGTTCTACTTTCCTCAGTTTATGATTAGCCAAATATGCAGCGGGACGGGCCGTCAAGGGTAAGCTGAAGGCCGCGGGCCCCAGCGCTTGGGGAAGCGGTGTCGCCTCTCGGTGTATTTATTATTTCTTTCTCAAGAGGAATTTTGAAACGTGAGTTGGAGTCCGGGGGGGGGGTGATTTGTCCTCAAAGGGGCTGAGAGCTAATGTCTCTCTAAAAAGGACAGGGAAAGGACAGGTGGGTGCAGGGCCACAGGCGCCTGGACCTGCATCGTGACCTTGGAGTGAAGAAGGTGACCTTGAGGTGAAGCGTCAGACCAGGGCTGGCCACAGGTTTCCCTCTCTGCCTGCAGGCGGGGGAGGCAGCAGGGACAGGTGCTGCTGTGTGGTTAGGGCTGGTGGCCTGGCGGTGTGTGGGTCCTCTGGTGGTCACGCTCTTGGGCATGTCACCTGCAGCCCAGAGCTTGTAGAGCTCCCCGAGAGGAGGCTGTGGTCGGGTCACCCTCCTTGAACACTACTGCCGTGGGCTACAGAGAGTAACAAACCACGTGATTACCACACGAGGGGAGGTTGAGGCAAGAGGGTCACGAGTTCTAGCCCAGCCTGGGCTACTTATCAGCTTATCTGGACTTTGTCTCAAAATAAAAAAACACAAAGGGCAGGGGATATAGCTCAGTACAAAGGCCTTGTGTTCAACTTCCAGTACAAACAAAACAAAACACAAAATAACAGGCTCCGCACAGGCAGTCTTCCTTCTACTTGCAACACCATTTTCTTGGCCTTTCATGATTTTTACAAGATTATAAAAATAACACAGGTTGACTGAAGTAATTGAAAACAATACAGAACAGGAAGTAGAAAACACCTCAGCACCCCCCCCCCCCACGCCGCTTCTCCCCACCTTCCAGCTCCGTGTCGGCACGATGGGAAGTTTTCCTGCTTTACAGAAACACAAACTTTGCAATGAGTAGTTCTGCTCTGAAGAACTGGGGGGTTGTAAGCCCCTGCCCCAAGTTTCACTTTCGAGGTTGGTTCCTCACGATTGGCAGCGTGGACGAGCCTGGTGATCTTCCTGCTCCCAGCGGACGGTCAAGGAAGGGCAGCAGCCGCTGAAGCCGGAGCCCATGCCGCCCCCGGAGCTCTCTCCTCTGCAAGGAGACGGGAGCCCAGAGCTCCCAGAGCTGCAGGATGTTCTGGGAGCGAGGAAATGGAAGACACCACGTTCACACACTGTGATCACGGTATATTGTTGTAATTGACTTATTGCTATCGCTGGCAATCTCTTTCTATGCCTGATGTATAAATTAAACTTTATTACAGGTGCAGATGAAAGAAAAACCATCAGATAGGGCGTCGGCCGGGGCCAGGGCCTTGGATTAGAGCGACCCACTGTTCCTAGGTTTCAGCGCGGGTGGCTCCCGGATCCGCGTGGAGACCTAACTCCCCGCGAGCCGCACACACCGCCCAGGGACGCGTGGGGCGTGTCTTTGACAGACTCCCAACCCGTTTCCCGTGTTTACCACCGTGAGCGGCTCTGTAGCTGGGATCCCGTCCTGTATACACGTGGGAGTTGTTTCTCTGCGAAGTGCACGTGAGTCGCACAGACTGGAGGGTTTTGTCTCAGCACCGCCGGTGCGTCCGCACAGCGCACGGCCATCTCTTCTCTTCCTCCACAGCCCCCTGCCCTTCCCTCCTGTTCTGCAGTAGTCTCCCTTCTCCCGTCACGTTTCCGGTCTCCCTCTCTTCCTCTCCCTCTGTATTCCACATACAAAAAAAGCCACTTCCCTGCTATAGGATAGAGATCTTCCTATTGCTGGGTATGCACAATGTCTACACCCACTGACAATTTACTTTCTGGCAAAAAGCATTTCACGCATGGAAATGCAGTGACTGGACCCCGCCCTTCCTCTTGAGAGAACTGCCTGTCTGTATCTTATTCTTTGTATTTCTTTTGGATTATTTCTCTTAATGACTGATTTGTTTCAAGACAGGGTCTTGCTATGTAGTTTAGGTTGGCCTCGAACTCACTGAGATCCTCCTGCCTCAGGCTCTCAAGGGCTGGGATTACAGTGTGCAGTACCATGCCCGGTTTAATTACTTAGACACAGGATTAAAAACTCAGGGACACAACCATAAGGCTGCCATAATGCGACAAATACTGTCTCTCGCTTATCTTTGACTTTGTGGGATACGTCTAGTCACAAGGCACCAGGACACCAGGGAAAATTATCGGGTCGTCACATCTCTCAATCTTCCTGTTTTGGCTTCTTAAAGTCCTGTGTTACTTAAAAACTTGTCTAGTCCAAGGAAGTATTGGTTCCCCATGTATTGGTTTCTGAGATGTTTACTGCCTGTTTTTGGATATTAAAACTCTTTATCTCTCTTTGAATTTTTAAAATATGATACAGAGAGGAGGCACCTCAATTATTTTCCCAGATGCTTTTCAATGGTGTCAACAGTATGTCTGAAATAACCCCTTTGCCTTCTTCAAGCCTGTACTCCTTCTTTATTGTCTAGAAAGTATCCACATTGTTTGGGTCAGTTTTGGGCTTCCTATTCTCTGGAACTGTACTATGTGCCTATTCTTATGAGGATTCCACAGAGCATACAATGGCCTTATTT
>PVIC010014543.1:0-36358 GCA_004025085.1 Thryonomys swinderianus | reverse complement strand
TTTTTTTTTTTTTTTGAGACAGGGTCTCATTTTGTAGTTCAGGCTGGCTTTGAGCTCACTATGTAGCCCAGGCAAGCCTCGAACTCAGAAATCCTCCTGCCTCTGCCTCCCAAGTACTGGGATTACAGGTGTGAGCAACCACACCTGGCATTGTGGTTTCTGGTACTGATTGCTGGTGGGTTTGAGTCACCATGGCTGGTATTGTTGTGTGTGGTTATCTGGGCTTGAACCAGGGACCTTGCTCTTGCTAGGCAGGCACTGGAACCATTGACCTGGTCTGTTAAGTGCAGGGCCCTCCTGAGTTACGTGTAGCTGAGGTCAGCATGACCCCAGTTAAAATCCTTCCCCTAAATTACTGCTTCTCATTCACCTTATGGGTTACTTGCCAGTTGCATCTGGTCCCAGTGCCAGTTTGTTCTACCCTAGTAACATAGACACTGCTGGCTCCATAGCAGCCTACCTGGTGCCATCATGCCAGGCATTTGGCTGTAATTCATTAGCTACTTCAAAGCTTCCCAGCTCCCTATCCCTTTTCACAATCATATTCAATAAATCTTGGGTGTGCTTGGGGGCTTTTGTCTTTGCAGCCATCAGCAGCCCTGATCAGGATCTGAAAGTACACTGATTGGGAGGAAGAAATAAAACTCTGTAGATGACATACTGTCTAGGTAGAAAACCTGAAAGAATCAAGCAAAACAATTACTTCTAAGTAATTCACAGTTGTAACAAGGTTACAGGATACCAGGTTAATTAATACACAAGTTAATCACCTTTCTATTACTACCAATAAACGAAGGGAATTTGAAATTAAAAACATCATTTGTGTTAGCACCCAAAACAATGACATATTTAGGTATAGATAAAATATACAAGTTCTTCATGAAGAAAACCATGAACTATGATTAAAGAAACCAAAGAACTAGATAAATGAGTAAGGCCATTCAATATTATCATGATGTCACCTCTCCCCAATTGACTTGATTCAATGCAATTGCAGTCAAAATCCCAGCAAAGTTACTCTATGGTGTAAGGGCCAGGCAAAAGGGAGTTGTTGAGGACCCCCGGATGGGGATCCAGCCTCCTGTGAGTCACACTGAGGATCTCTGATGAGGACCCTGTTTACCACAGCACCCGCAAAAGTTAAAGAAAAGTCAGAAAATTTACAGTGAAGCTGAGTTTCGGATCCTGATCAGTGCTGCTGATGGCTGCAAAGACAAGACCTTCAAGATGATATTAAAATGAGTGATGAGGGAATGGTCTTTTCTTGTCCCTAACTGCAGCAGGAGAGATTTGAGTTTCTGTGTCAGTGTCAGCAATGGTCTGTGGATTGTCTTTATCAAGTTGAGACAGCTCAACCCAGTTAGTTTATGGAGAGGTTTTTCTTTTTCCCCAGAATGGGGTTTTGCTTTCTCAAATGCCTTTTTTTTTTTTTTTTTTTTTTTTTGAGACAGGGTCTCGCTTTGTAGTTCAGGCTGGCTCTGAGCTCACTATGTAGTCCAGGCAAGCCTCGAACTCAGCAATCCTCCTGTCTCTGCCTTCTGAGTGCTGGGATTACAGTCGTGAGCCACCACACCCGGCACTGTGGTATGTGGTATTGATTGCTGGTGGGCGTGAGTCTCCACGCCCAGCATTGTATGTGGTTTCTGGGGATTGAACTCAGGACCTTGTGCTTGCGAGGCAGGCGCCGGAACCACTGAGCTAATCCTCCGGCCCTCAGATGCCTTTTTTGAACCATTACTGTTAACCCAGACCTGAGAGTTTTCTTTTAGCCTATTGATGTGACAGAGAACATTAATTGACTTTTGAATGTTGAACCAGCCTTGCATACCATACTTGGTTGTGGTGCACGGTTTTCTATACACTGTTAGGTTTGATTTGCAAATGCTTTGTTGAGTGTCTTTGCATCTGTCTTCACAAGAAATACTGGTTTGTAGTTTTCTTATGTCTTTGCGTGACTTTTGGTATTGGGTTAAGGCTGACCTCATAGAATAAGTTAGGAAGTACTCTGACTGCTTCTGTCTTCTGAAAAAAATTTTAGTGAATTGGTTGTAACTCTTAAATGTTTGGTAGAATTCATGTGTGAACCCATCTGAACCTGATGGTTTCTTACTTGAAAAATTGTTAATTATCCAGTTTTAAAAATAGATACAATTTACACTATCTATTTCTCCTTGTGTAGTTTTAGCAGATTCTGTCTTTCAAGGAATTGGTTTGTTTAATCTAATTTAGATATAGCATTGTTCATAATATTCCTTTATTATCTTTTTACTATGTATGGGATCCATGGGATCTTTAGTGATGTTCACATTTTCATTTCTGAGGTTAGCAATTTGTATTTCCTCTCTTTATTTCTTAGCTTATCTAGGTATTTGTCAGTTATGTTGATCTTTCAAATAACATTTTTTGGCTTTATTGCTATTTAAGAATTGATTTGTTTTCAATTTCATTGATACCTGCCCTAATTTTTAAAAAAATTCTTGTCATCTTTTATTTTGAATTTAATTTGATCTTTTTATTTCTAGTTTATTAAGTTGGAAACTTAAACTACTGATTTTAAGTATTTTAAACATTCTAATATACTAGGACAGTGCTCTAAATTTTCCTTTAAGTGTTTTTTTTGCTTTTGAGACAGGGTCTCGCTTTGTAGTTCAGGCTGGCCCTGAGCTCACTATGGTGCCCAGGCAAGCCGCCGCGAACTCAGCAATCCTCTTGTCTCTGCCTCCCGAGTGCTGGGATTACAGGCGTGAGCCACCACGTCCGGCATTGTGGTATGTGGTGTTGATTGTTGGTGGGCATGTCTCCACGCCCAGCATTATATGTGGTTACTGGGGATCGAACTTAGGATCTTGCGCTTGCGAGGCAGGCACCGGAACCACTGAGCTAACCCTCCGGCCCCCTTTAAGTGTTATTTTTGTCATACCCCCAAAACTTTGATAAATCATTTTCATTCAATTTGAATATTTTCAATTTCTCATGAGATTTCTTCTTTGACTTGTATGTTATTTAATTGCTAAGAATTTTGGGATTTTCTAGCTATGTTTTTGTTACTGATTTCTAGCTTAATTCCATTGTGGTCTGAGAACAGACATTGTATGATTTCTGCTTTTTAAATTTGTCAATGTGTCTTATGCTCCACAGTATGGTCAGGGTTGGTGAATGTAACATGTGAGTCTGAGGAGAATGTTCATTCAGTGCCAGGAGTTGGCTCTGGGATTCTAGTTGTTTGAATCTTGTACACAGTGGCACGGCATTTGTGTAGAGTGGTTTACATCTTCCTGCGTACTCTAAATCATCTTTCAATCACCCGGAGTACCTAAGACAATGTAAATACTGCTATATTTAAGGAATGATAACAAAAAACTGTTCCTGTTCAGTATAGGCACAGTTTTTTTTTTTTTTTTTTTTTGGAGACAGGGTCTCGCTTTGTAGTTCAGGCTAGCTCTGAGCTCACTATGTAGCCCAGGCAAGCCTCAAACTCAGCAATCCTCCTGTCTCTGCCTCCCGAGTGCTGGGATTACAGTCATGAGTCACCATGCCCGGTGGCACAGTTTTAAAAAATATGTTTGATGGTGGCTGGTGTAGTGCTAGGATAGGCCCTCCAGGTGTGGAAGGCTGTTGCAGCATCAGCATCTGGTGGTGGTGCAGATGAGCTCAGCTGTGTCTTATGACTTTGAGCTTGCCTGATCTGTCCGTTTCTGGAAGAGGGGTGTTGAAGACTTCGGTGTATTCTGTCACAGGAGATTTCGTGTCTCCTTGTGGTTTTATCAGTGTTTGCCTCCTGTATTTTGATACTATGGTGGGAGGCAAATCTATGTCCACGATTGCTTGTCTCCTTGGAGAACTGACTCCTTTGTCTTTACATACTGTTCTTCATCTCTCATCACTTTCCTGGCTTCACAGTTGCTCTGACTAAAGTAGTATTTGTGTGGTGCTCTTTCTCCATCCTAGTGGTGTTGTCTGTGTGTGTCTCTGTGTTAAAGTGTGTAACTTGTAAACAAGACAAGGCTGGATCTTCATTGCTCCACTCTTACCTCTTTCAATTGATGTGTTTATACCATTAATGTTTAAAGTGATTATTGATATTTTGCATTTATTAATATCTATCATATTTATTATTGTGTTGTTTTCATTTCTGTTTTTTTCTGCCTTTTGTTGTTTTAAATTAACATTTTTTATGTTACTATTTTCTCTTAGCATATCACTGATAAATTTCTTGTTATATTGTATAGCGTTCACTCTAGAGTTCACCATATGCATTTAAAAGCTGTGGGATGTTCTAAGGATTTGTTCTTAAAGCCGTGCTTGTCTGCTCTGTCTCAGTCTTGTTTTAGTACACATGCTACTGCAGTGAGTGCTTTGTGCTTTAGTTTTACCCCGAGGACTCCTAGCTGTTCCTGACCTCAGAAGGACAATGACCCATGTCCACAGTGGACCCTGTGACGAGGTAAGTGTGACTGTGCCAAGTGCTGAGTGCCGGTGTGGGGACTCAGGCCTGGAGTGAGGCCTCCTGCTCGTTTCACTGACTCACATGTGGCACATCCACTGCTGGCTTGCTGGCCCCTTAATATTGTCGTTCTCTTAAGGGATCTTGAACACTCCAGGATAGCCCTTCCCTTGGTCTCCAGAGCTGCCATCACCCTCTTTTGTAGGAGGTGGTGTGTTCTAGTTTTTTGCTCAGCCCCAGATGACCTGTCCCCTTTTTGCTTTGTAAACAGATGTGATGTTCACTGGTACAGCTGACGGCCGGGTACTGAAAATTGAAAATGGTGAAGTAGAGACCATCGCACGGTTTGGCTCAGGCCCATGCAGTAAGTGTGACCGGTGCTCCGAACTCCTTTTCCTGGGAGGTAGTTTTACCCGTGGAGAAAAATGCTGGGAGTCTGCAGGGGGAATGTGCTCAGTGTCACCACTTGATTTGTGTTTGTCACCTGGTCTCTGGGTTCCACTTGTTACTTCGTGGGGCCTTGTCTCTTCACCAGGTCACTGGGCCTGTGGTCACTTTTGGGGTCACTGCAGAGGTTAAAGGGTGTTATAAAGAGTGCTGGTGAAGCCGGGCGTGGTGGCTCACCCCTGTAATCCCAGCACTTGGGAGGCAGAGGCAGGAGGATTGCTGAGTTCGAGGTTTGCCTGGGCTACATAGTGAGCTCAGGGCCAGCCTGAATTACAAAGTGAGACCCTGTCTCAAAAAAAAAAGAAAAAGAAAAAAAAGAGTGCTGGTGAAAATGCAGGTGGTTTTGTTATTACTCAGGTGCCGTGTGATTCCTGCACTAGTGTCTCAGAAATTCAGCAAAGTTCAAAATTTAACACCCTCATATCAGTCAGATTTTGGAAACCTAGAGTAGAACCTCACTGTTAATAATTTGATGGTCCATGACTTCTTTCTCGTTGTTTTAATTTACATTTTATGTTAGAATTTCTGTATGTGCTGTGTGCATGCTGTTCAAGGACTCTGCTACTCCTAGATGTTATTTTTACAGAAAGTTATTTTTATACAAGTGATGCATTTTCATTGTGAAATGGACACAACACAAAAGGACATAAACGAACCAACAGCAAAATAAAATCCACCATAGAGCTGCTTAAGTGTAATTGTTACTGACCCCCAAGGAGCAGCTTTTCAGGTGTCACACTACGCGCTGGCACCCATACTACAGTTTCACTGGTGAACTTACACTCTGTTCTTAGTTTCTCTGGTTCCACTGACCGGACACTAAGCAGCCACAGTGAACCCTGCAGTGAAGTCCTGTGGTGAACTCCCCACACTGGGCACTCCAGCACCCCTTGGGTGTCCTTGGCTGTGTGCAGCCTCGAGTCTGTCCAATGGTGGGTGAGGCGCTAGACCCACAGTGGGTGCAGTGACCTCCTGCATACCCCAACGCCTGTTGCTTCTTCCTAGAGACCCGTGAGGATGAGCCTGCCTGTGGAAGGCCCCTGGGCATCCGTGCAGGGCCCAATGGAACTCTCTTTGTGGCCGACGCATACAAGGGGCTGTTTGAAGTCAACCCCCGGAAACGTACGTCACAATGACTTGTTTTTCTCTACAGTGATTTCAGATTTTCTACGCATGTGTAGTGCATTCAGTAGGATTTGTTAGAGTGGCCGGCACTGTTGAGGTTTCCCACGCATCAGACATTGGCCGTGTGGCAGGTGCTGTCAGTCCCTGTTACTGTAGGCCCTGTCCTGGCCTCCCAGACAGTAGGATTTTAGCCTCAGGATCTCAGTCACATTCACCCTGAGGGTGTTAGACCTCGTTTCTAGCTCTGTCTTTATTTTTCTCTCTGTTTCTGTCCCCCTTTTTACCTTTTAGCTGCCCTTCCTTCTCCCTCTCTGTCCCCTGAGTACCTGTCCGTGGGTGCCTATCCTTGGACACTCATCCACCCCTGGGCACCCATCCGTCTGTGGATGCCCATCTGGGGGACTGCAGAGTGCTCCTGAGTAGGAATTAGCTTAAGCGTGCTTATCACCAGCCCTCCTCTCCTGTGAGAAGCTCATTTCAGCTTTCTCCTTCGACACCACTTGGGGTGATTAATGTTTTGGAATCATTGAGAAACAGGTTCTTGGAATGGAAGCCAGTCTTTTTCTTTCTCTTTCTCTTGCTTCAGGGGAAGTGAAGTTGCTGCTGTCCTCCGAGACGCCCATTGAGGGAAGGAAGATGTCCTTTGTGAACGATCTTACCATCACTCGGGATGGGCGGAAGATTTACTTCACTGATTCCAGCAGCAAGTGGCAGAGAAGAGATTACCTGCTCCTGGTTATGGAAGGCACCGATGATGGGCGGTAGGTTGGATGCGTCCTTCCCCAGCCAGTGCCTGGCATGTGACTTTGAGGCTGACAGCCTTTGGAGTCAGGGCGTGTTCTACAGTGTAGCCCTTTAGCTCCCTCGAGGGGCCCTGATGGTGTCTGGAACTATGAGGAGCAGGCGCCCTCACTTCTTTGAGGAATAAAATGGCACAGGCTAGGGCACCTCAAGGAGTGTGGACAGACAGGATGCCCACGGACAGCTGGCCCGCTGGAGGGGAGCATGGCACCCAGGCGTGGGCACTCCAAGTTAGGGGTCACCTTGCTCCCCAGACTGCTGGAGTATGACACTGAGACCCAGGAGGTGCGGGTGCTCCTGGACCAGCTGCGGTTTCCCAATGGAGTGCAGCTGTCTCCTGAGGAGGACTTTGTCCTGGTGGCAGAAACAACCATGGCGAGGATACACAGGTGTGTGCCATGTCCCTGGGTGGCTGGTGTTTCTGTGGGTGGAGACTGGGTGGGGGAGTCTGGGGTGCAGTGGGTGCTCTTTGCCTTGTGTTCCATGGGTGGAAGCTGCTCTGAAAGGTCGGCTTCCTCCTCTACAATAGTTGGTTGGGAGTTAGAGTCTGTGAGGATCACGACGCTAGTCGAGCCGGGTCCCCTTTCCCTGCACTCTGGGGCTTGGTCCCTTTCTGCTTCCCCACAGTGGCTCCATGGCTGTGCCTGGAGGGGACCTGTTAGGTGCTCAGCCCAGGGTCCTTCTTTGACTGGAGCTATGCTCACTGCCTGTGTGAAACTTCCCAGGGTCTACGTGTCGGGCCTCATGAAGGGTGGGGCCGATGTGTTTGTGGAGAACCTGCCCGGATTCCCTGACAACATCCGGCCCAGCAGCTCGGGGGGCTACTGGGTTGCCATGTCTGTCATCCGTCAGAACCCTGGGTTCTCCATGATGGATTTCCTATCAGAGAAGCCCTGGATCAAGCGGATGATTTTTAAGGTAATTATAAAATTATAGTTAAAAAAACCCACAATGAGAAATGAATCTAATTATGACCTTTTTGACCTTTATACTCCTAAGAGTTCTAGTTCTACTCATAATCTTGGTACTTCTAATGGCTACTTAAAACAACTTTTTTTTTTTTGAGACAGGGTCTCACTTCGTAGTTCAGGCTGTCCCTGAGCTTACTATGTAGCCCAGACAAACCTCAAACTCAGCAATCCTCCTGTTTCTGCCTCCCGAGTGCTGGGATGACAGGCGTGAGCCACCACGCCCGGCACTGTGGTATGTGGTATTGATGGCTGGTGGGCGTGAGTCACCACGCCCAGCATTGTATGTGGTTACCGGGATCGAACTCAGGGCCTTGCGCTTGCAAGGCAGGTGCTGGAACCACTGAGCTAAATCTCCAGCCCTTAACTTATTTTTCAACCTGAGATGAAAATTTAAATGTTTGAGCCCTTCGATTTCCCCCTTTTCCTTCTGGTTTCTGTTTCTAGGAGCCTTCTGTCACCTTTACTCATTGAATTCTGGGTCCCCAGCCCCATGTCAGGCTCAGCCCTCTCCTCCCTGGCCATCTGGGGCCTCTGCCCCACTCTGCTATGTCCCTTATGGAGAAAACAGTCATCAAAGGCAGCTTCCTGCCTCACCTTGGCCTACATTATGCCCACTTCCTCCTGCCATCTCCATGGGGCCTGCCCTTGGCCCTCCTGATACACTGCTGTAAAAATACCATCCACCTGCTAGTGGCACCCATAGCACCTCCAGCACCCCTCAGCCATGGGCCCTGAGCCTTGTGGCACCCCACCCTGCCATAGGGCACCCTCACCTATGGGCCCTGAGCCCTGTGCCACCCTTCTCCATTGCAAGGACACGCTCTCTGTCCCTCTGCAGAGGAGGCTCTGAGGCCCCCTCTAGCCACTGTTGTTCTGGTTCTCTGCACACCCACCCCGCTCACAGCAGCCCTACCTGCATTATTGAGGCCACAGTCGTAAGAAGCTGCCAGGGAAAGGGCAGGCATCCTGGAACAGCTCTTCTGGCTGTGGTGGTGGGGTTAGGTCAGGACTTAGGATCAGGTGCAGGTGCACACACAGTGGCCAGTCCCGAGGATCCTTGGTGTGGGGCTTGGACTGGAGGACCAGGGCTAGGACCTGGCTGAGAGTGAAGCAGAGCAGGCCCTGACCAGAGTCTGCAGCAGCGGAGGAGGGGTACGTGGGGGTCCCAGGGCCAGTGACTCAGTGCTGGCTGTGGAGGTAGAGGTTTCAGAGGCTTTGGAAAGGGACTGCTGGAGCAAGAGAGTGGGGTCTTGGGGTAAGGTAGAGAGGCGGGGGGCAGGCCCTGGAGTCTTGGAGGTAGTCACATAGCTCATCCCATGCTGGTGAGCCCTCGAGAGCTGTCCATGTGTCCTGGACAGGAAGGCATGACTCGTCATTGTGTGGAGACCTGGTATGCACTTCAGTCCTGTTGTCCACCCCTCATCACAGCTTCCTGCTGGGTCCTTCTGTCTACAGTTGTCACCCCCTCTCCACGTGCCTCCTGCCTCAGCCTCCTCATCAGCCCTGTGTCTTGTGCCTGTGCCAGGAGGTTGTCCCTGCAGCAGGATGGGGCATGGGCCCTGTCCAAGGCTGTGTCACATGGCATGTTGAACTTCCTGGGTTGTCTTTGGAGTTGGAGTTCTGGCCCCCCATCTGTAGCGCCCTGCACACCTGACGTTCTTTGATTCCTGAAGCTGTGCTGGCCTTGGCCCTGTATTTTTCTAGGTCAAGGTCACCGGCAGCTTTGGCTTTGGTGTGGTGACTTCCTGCATAAGATTTGGTTTCTGCAGAATTGGTGTGGCTGTGCAGAATTGTCCTGCTGCTGGTGTGGCCTCTGGCCCAGTCTGCAGGGCTCAGGCATGGGGCTCTGGACTCTGCCACTGGGTGGTGAGGGCTGCAGGTCATCTTTGCAAGGCCTTGTCAGGTCAAAGGGCCGCTTCTCTGTGCTTCTCCCCAGCTGCTCAGTCCGGAGACAGTGGTGAAGTTCGTGCCGCGGTACAGCCTGGCCCTGGAGCTCAGCGACACCGGTGCCTTCCGGAGGAGCCTGCATGACCCCGATGGGCTGGTGGCCACCTACATCAGCGAGGTGCATGAGCATGATGGGCACCTGTACCTGGGCTCCTTCCGGTCACCTTTCCTCTGCAGGCTTAGTCTGAAGTCGGTCTAGTCCCAGGCATGCCAAGAACCAGAGCAGCTGTGGGTGCAGCTGTCTCAGCACCTATGGGTTCTTGGAGGTGTAGATGGAAAGGTGCTGCAGCCCAAGGGGACCCCTCTCCTGGGAGTGACTTCATCTTTAGAGGGAAGATCATTTCATAGAAAGCCATTTTCTCTTAAAAGAAAAAATAATGTCTCTAGGCACTGTCTTTCTGTAGGATGCAGGAAACTCTCACTGTCCGTGGAGCTCAGGACTGGTGGCCAGAACCCCCGATGAGGCGCTGGGGCCTCACTGCTGCTCCTGGCCTGTCCTGAAGCTTCCATGTCCGTCTCTAAGGAGGGCCATGTGCTTTCAGGAGGCACAGAAGGGCCAGGGGGTGAGTGCAGTTTGAGTGTGGGAGATGTGGGCGAGCCCCTGATTCTGTGGGACATAGTCCTGGGTGCCCTCACCATGTGTGGGGTCTTCCCAGCCTCACCTGCTGCTGCCTGGCCTCTGCATAGCAGAGGTTTCCAGACCTGAGCAGGTGGGAGGGAAGGAGCTGTGGGTCCAAGGCCCACCCACATCCTGTCTGTACTGAGCCTTCAGGAGTCCATACCACAGAATCCATCTGGGAATGCCCCGTCTCCACTTTGTTGTGTCCCTTGGACCCCCTGTGGGCAGTGCATGTGTGATGTCCTAACTTCTGCAATAGTGTCATATCCCCAACTGCTGTACACCATGACAGGTCGACACACTGGTCTTAATTTTGATAATAAATAGTTTTAAACTCACTTTGCTGCTGTTGGCTTAGCCCGGGAACAATTTCTCTGATGTAGTCATTTCACCATGACTGGAGTTTTGTCCCTCAACATTGCTGGAAGGGCCATCCTGGCCAGGGTGTTAAGGGCCACTCCACCAGTTGGTTTGCCCAAGACATCGCAGCCCTCCGCGATCCTGACCGTGGCCTTGGTGCTGGTTCCCAGCAGGTGATTTGGCTCTGGTCTCCCTGCTGCTGTCTGGCTGCAGCATGGCTGGGTTTTGTGGCACCAGGCACTTTTTTTCCTGGGTGCTGGGGAGTGTGCGGGATTATGACTCTGCCAGTGTTCAGAATAACTCAATGGGGCAACAGTTTGAGTAATATTAGTAAAATCCAGAAGTGTAGACAGCTGGGGTAGTTGAGCTGTTGGCCTCATTGTCTGGCCTGCCTGGTCGCACCTCCTTGAGGAGGTCGCATTCGGGTGAAGTGACCTTGGGTCGTCTGTGTGTCACTCCTTGGGTAATGTCATGTGGAATAAATGACTGTGAGAAAAGGCGAGAACCACTGCAGCCCCGATGAGGATGAGGCAACGTGTTTCCTGACAGAGTGGCCGTTAGTGTTCATATGCCCGCAGGAGGAAGCGCGGTAGCATCTGGGTTGGTGCACTGCACCATGCACGGCCCCCTGGGCTGCAGGGTGAGCAGAGCTTCCCGAGTCCTGTGCCTGTGGCTATTGTCTTGGTTCTGCTGTGCTCAGTTCTTTCTCACTGGTGAAGAGAAACGGGCAAGTTGTTGTCACAGTTCTCAGCAGCAGTGTCTGTGTTCTGATGGAGATACTGGTTCTGTCTTGAGTGTCACTTCCTGTGTTATCTAGCTTGGCAAGATGAGGTGCTGTAGGGTTTTCCTGAGAGAGGCTTCTGCTAAGGTGAATGAGTATCACACTTCGCAACTTACTCAAGTGATTCATCACAGGGCTCTGCTGTCTGAACCCAGTCAGGATTCAGTTACTAACTTTTCCAGGTTCCCTTTTGAGATTTTGTTATCAGCGTACTCTTACAGAGTGGTATGTGGTTTAGAAAGTTTTTCACACATGCTTTTTTTTGAGATGGGGTCTTGCTGTGTTGCCTATGGTAGCTGGCAACCCCTGGGCTGAAGTGATCCCCCTGCCTCAGTCTCCTGAGTACCTGGGCCTGCAGGTGTACACCACACCTGGCTGTGCACACTGAGTCCTGATGTGCAAGATGTGGCCTCAGGCAGGTGGGAATGGTGAGAATAGAGGCTCCCAGCTTTTGTGACTGCCTGGAGCAGCCAACTCCTATTGAGCTGGGCATCCCTGGTGTCGAGGCAGGAATTTGCTAAGTGCTGGACTGAAACAGGTGGCCTTGGAGTGTGGCCCAAGCTGTGGATCAGCAGTGTGCCCTGGGCTCAGAGTGGCCTGGGCATCAGTGTGATTTGGGCATGAGGTTTACGGAGCATTCCTCAGAGCCTGACCCAGTCTCCTGCAGGGACAGCCAAGCTGAGGGGGCTGTGTGCACCCTGGAGCCCGCTGGGAAGCTCCAGACCTGCAGGGTGGCTCCAGCATTTAGCTAGCATTGGTCACTTTGAGGTGCTGAACAGAAGTACTGCGTCTTGGTCACAACCCTGGTGGGCTTCCGTGACAGTGGCACTTGCCTAAGCACAGCATCCTTGTGGGAGTCACAGATTCCTTCTGTGTCTGTGTAAACTTGATAAATTTTAAAAACAGGCAAAACTGGGTTGGCAGTGTGGGATACCAGGCTGTCCATCTCCCAGTACCCCTGTCACTTGGTTTGGGCCCACTGTAGAGGTCGCTGTTCAGCAACACCTGCAGCAAGGCCTCCCTATGTGTGGGGGTGGGGCGGGGTTGGGAGTGTGTCGCTGCCCCTGCTTCTAGGCACTGGAGTAGGTGTCTCTAGGGCGGGTCTGACATGGCAAAGCACCTGTGTCCCCAAGGCTGGTGAGAAGGGACATTTTCTTCCATGATGGATGGAATAATGACATGGCTTGTGGTATCAGCCTCACCTGGCATCTGCCTATGGAGACGTGACAGGCCCAAGGTGGGTATGTGGGGACATGGCCAAGGGGCCCTGTGGTGGCTGGTCTGCTGAGAAGGGCTGAGTGCCTGTCCCCAAGGGTGTGATAAGAACCAGGTGCAGGCCAGTGTGCCAGCTCTGAGGACTGTGGTTGGATTTGAGCCCCACCAGGGGACAGCTGGGGGTCACAGGACCCTAGGGTGGGTAGGACACCTCTGTGTGCACTGTGCTTGCTCCAACTTGGTAGGTCAAGCCAGCCTGGCCGCTCTCTGCCTTTCCTGCTGCCTGGGCTGTGGAGGTCACAGGGCCTTTGGGGCTACTGGGGCCTTGTCTCCTGGCCTCACTGGCTTGCCATGCCTCAGTGATGTGCAGGGGACAAGACAGCACAGTCTTGCTGTGAGTGGGAACTCAGAACTGGGTGAAAAACCCATGGAGAGGGCCAGGGGTTTAGCTCAGTGGTTCTAGCATCTGCCTTGCAAGCACAAGGTCCGGAGTTTGATACCCCATACCAAAACAAAACCCCACCCACCCCATCCCAAGGAGAGGTGAGTGATGTGTAAGGCATTGGCCCCCAGATGGCAGAGTACTGAGTAAGTCTTGTTCCCTGCTCACCCCAGGCTCCTGCTAAAGTCTGGGTGTGGGTCTTCAGGGTCTCTCTGCAAGCATCTAGGCACTGAGCAGGCCCCCAGTGCCCCAGGAAAGCAAGCCTGCACTTGCCAGACCTTGAGGGGAGAGGCTAGGCACTCTTGCCTGGCCTTCCTGACCCTTCTGACGGTGAGTGATCCCTTGTGGTGTATGCCTGTGATTCCAGCTGCTTTGGAGCCTGAGCAGGAGGTTCTGGAGATCGAGGCCAGCCTGGGGAACATACTGAGATCCTACCTCAAAGATTAAATGGACTGGTGTGGTGCTAAGTGGTGGCAGCCGTGGGGTTACAGGGAAAAAGTGAGTCGCAGAGTTGTTTTGAGTCATCAGCTCTTTTTCATTTCTAAATTTGCCTAGGAAAGGTCAAGATCTGTAGCATGCTTGGTCTTTCACCAGGGTAGTGATGCTAGTGGCTGAGACCAAGAGGTGGATTTGGGCTCTCAGTGGAGTGGGGCCTCCAATGCCACCCATCCCAGGACTGAGTCCAGGGCCACTGTGTCAGTGACCTGATCTCAGAGGGCATCAGGACAGGATGGATGTGGTCTACACTGGCAAGCTGTTATTGAGCCACTATTAAGATCCATCGCACATCTGTCTGCTAGCAGGGGCCGTGACCTCGGACTGGTGCACAGGCGTCCACAGCACATGCCGCATCCAGAGGCAGAAGTCAATGGCAATGGAGCACAGGCACCTGGACCCACCGGAGCCAGGGGATGACCCAGACCACAGAGTAGCACCACAGAGTCTGAAACAAAGGAGAGGCCAAGACTCATCCCCCTTGCTGCCCAAACAGGCTCCGCCCACCAGGCCAGGTCCCCACCCACACACCCAGGCCTTGCCCACTGGGCCCTTTCCTGGTGCCCCACAGTTCCTGTGCTGTTGGAAGTATCTACAGTGCTCGTGTGTGTGTGTGCGCGCACGTGCTTGTGTGCGCATGCCAGTGTGGTCCTCATTGAGGGAATCTTCATTGCTCCCAGTTTTTATTTTGAAAAATTCCAACCTACAGAAAAGTTGAGTGGTTGAAGAATAATTTTCACTGCATTTGTATTTCAATTTCACCACAGTTATCATCCCTCTTCAGAGATATGAGCCCTCAGTGCACCCATCATACCTGCTGCATGGGGTAGCAGTGATGCTGTGACACACATCTCACACTCTGTTATCTGAGGGCTCCGTGCTCAGTCTCCCCCCGCTGGGCCGGAGGCTCTGGGTCTCCGAGACATGGGGAGGGAAGGGCATAGGTCTGCTCTGTGAGGCAGGGACACTGCCTTCCCTGCCTACCTGGGCCCTAGTGCTGGGCAGGCCAGGGAGGCGGCCCAGCAGGCTTACCTGCTGCAGGGCAGGGTTGGTTTGGAAGTCACAGTGGTCCAGAGTGGGGTGTGCTGTCTTCCTGCACGTGGTCCTACCGATCTGTAACTCTAGCATGTACTTAAGGCCTTTCACCACCTGGGGAGCAGAGGTTGTGGCTTGGTGACCTGGCAGGAGTGCCTGGTGCCAGGGCCGCCTGCCAGGGTCAGGCCCCTCCTAGGACAGCCCTTCTGGCTGGATGGAGCCTTTGCTCAGGACACCAGCCTGGGCCGCCCTACCTCTTCACTCCAGCTGCTGACCCACACCAGAGCCCCAGGAACTTGAGATGTCAGAGGACGGAGCCTGCTGTGCCCACGGCCCTCTGGGAGCTGTGGGTTTGGAGCTTCACAGCGGCCTTCTTGTGCTCATCTCCTATGGAGGAGGAGATGGAAATTCCTCGGGGTTTGTGCAGCAGGCCCTCCAGTACCACAGGAAACAGAGTTCCCAGGCTCACCCAAAAGGCCGTCTACCCTCCCCCGGAGGGCCTCGGACACCTCACCCAGGCAAGACCATGGCGCTGGCAGGGGCACTGGCCACACCCAGACTGTCCTAGGCAGGATGCGTCCCTGAGCTCCCACGGCTGAGGACAGTGGGAAGTGGGTGAGTCGGCCAGGGCTCGTGACCTGGGCTGTGCTCTGTACCTTTACCACCTCCTCTCCCGGCACCACTCATGTTGTCCCAGGCTGGGCTCCCACAGGGTCCCTGACTGTGCAGGTGGCTCCTGAGGTGTCCCTTCCCTGTCCCGCGGCTGTCACCTGGCCATCCTCATGGATCTGAGCATGGCTGGGGGGATGTTACTGAGAGGCCACTGGCCAGTGTGCGATGGGACAGCAGTGGGGCGGATGGCGCCAGGTACCCAGGGCTGAGGTGCGGAGGAGGGGCTGTTCCAGGAGCCCAGCTTAAGCACCCAGCTCCAGGTCCCACTCCATGAGCCCACATGCAGGACCTGTGGCACCCTTGCCCATCTTCTGCAGAAGTCTCCCCTAAAACTTCTGTAGGCAGCACCCGGCTTCTGGGCCCAACCTCACCTGCACCAGGGCTCTGCTGATGTGGACTTCCTTAAATAGGAAGATGTCATTGGTGTAGTTGTTGAACCGCTCCACGCTGTACCTGGCCACTTTCAGAACTCTGGGGTCATTGGTATTTATTGGTTTGGGAGATCCTGGCTGGATATCCAAGTTAGGGTCCTGGGCACAGAAATCTGAGAGAAATGAAGAACTGGGTCATCGGGGCACATGGCCCAAGGCCATGCTGCCCTCTTGGGGCCACCCAGTTCTCTGCCACCCCAGTGTCATCTACCTTCACCTGTGGTTCTCACCTGTGCACCCCCTCCTGCGCACCTCTACTTGTGCACACCTGCCTGTGTTCTGCTCCTCCCCTGTGAGCACCTCTGTGCACCTTCCTGTCTGGTACCCTCATCTGTGTGCCCCTCACTTACCTACTCTTCATCTGTCTGCCTCTCACCTGTGCCCCTGGCCAGCTTATTTCACTGTCCCCAGCTGCCCCAGGATGTCCTCAGAGCCAAATACAGGGGCCGTGGTGGGGGTGTTAGCCCGTCTTCCACTGCTGCATAGCCCTCCAGGACCTGGGAACTCTCCACATGTGAAGCGGACACTGAAGTGCCCAGGGAGTAGGGCGTACACAGGATGTGGCCTAGGATGCCTGCCTGCTACAGGTCCCGGCATCAGGTCGCCCCCTGGACTGTCTTGGGAGTGTTCCTGCTGCCCTGGTGGCCTGGGGCCTGGGGTCCCTCGGGCTCTGACCTCACGCTAGCCAGGGGGATTCATCTGGCCGTGCCAGCAGAGGGGAAACACTGTTCAGTGGGCAACTCCTACTCCCCTGTGCCTGGCTCCGAGGCCCTGGTCTCTGGGGTCCTCTCTAGAGGCAGCTGCTGTGTGGTGTCGTCCCCAGCAGGCCCAGGCTGAGTGTCCACTGTGGCCAGCTGGCTTGGCCTGGCCCTGCAGCTCTCTGTCACGCCCACCGGCTCTCGGGTGCAGAGGGCAGCACCGTGGGGCAGAAGTCCAGCAGGGAAGCCCTCCCATGAGTGCATTCCCCGCTGTGTCCCTGTCTGTCTCTTCCCAAGGAGGTCTTAGGCTTCCCAGGGCCCTGAGCTCTGCGACCCCTCTTCTGGGGCCCCTGTGCCCACTGCCTGCCGCTCTCTACCCTCAGCCCCCTTGCCTGCCCCGTCCCCTGGACTCTAGCCAGCCAGGGCCTCAAGGACCAGGGAAGGGACAGGCGGAAGGGAACTCCTCTTACCTGGGGGGGCCCCACAGGAGCCTGCAGCGAGGCAGCAGAGGGCGAGCAGCTCGACCAGCCGCATGGCGGGGGCAGTGCTTGGCAGCTGCTGCTGGGCAATGGCGGGTGGAGCTCTGTGCGCCTAAGGGCTGGGCTACGGTGCTACAGGCAGGGGTAGGCTGGTCTCTTGCTGAATCACTGAACAGAAGCTCCTCACCTCAGCTGGCGGCCACAGGGCCAACCGCTTCCTTCATGAAGTTTCCAGGCGCGATTGCTGGCTGGGGGAGGAGGAAGAGTTGGCCGGGTGACGCCAACTGTTGGCGTCAAGGGTTGGCCGCTCTGTAACCACAGGGGGTTTCCGACCTGGAGCCATGTGTAGGAAAGCAGCTGCTCAGATGGGATGAGGTGGGCTTCAGGCATTGTGGCTTGGCTTCCCCTCTCTGGATCATGCCCCTTCCCTTCTGGAGTTAGACGTCTGTGGCCAGGACAGGTTTCTGCACTGGTGTCAGCATTGGCCTGGGAACAGAACTTTGAGGTTGACCAGATCATCTGCATGTGAACTCCATCAGGATCTGAGCAGGGCTTGCTGACTGACTCACTGATCACTTTCTGCCTTAGGCTCAGTGCTAGCCAGGGAGAGGTAGGTAGTAGGTGATCCAGAGGCCCAGTCCCTGGACAGGGCTCTGTTCCCAGGTCAGGATGGGGGCCTGAGAGTTCAGTGCCATCTTAACACCTGTTGGCTGTGGGTGAGGAGCAGCCTCGCTGCCTCAGTTTCCCCTGGGAAGACAATAGTGTGGAATTGACAGCCTCTTCAGTGTAAATGGGGCAGAGCCAGCTGTCAGGCCTACGCCCACTCAGAACAGGGTGTGGGGCAGCAGGAGGACGTGTGCTTGGCCACCGTCACCCGGCCGACTAGACATGCTGATGTGAGCAGGCATCCCCTTGCCATGACCCGGCTCTCTCTGTCCCCATGGCCTGCTGGGTCTCGGGGTGGTAGTGCTGGGTTGGAGGCCCAGATAGGCTGCTTGGTGCAGGTACCTAGAGTGAGGACTGTCACCAGGAAAGGTTAGGGCCGCATGGTAAACAGCCGTGGTAATGCCCCAGCTGCGCAGACCCTCCATCCCTGCCCCCAGGCACTGCGGGGCCGGACTCCGGGACTCACTGAACTCAGCGCTACAGTGACAGGTTGCCCTGGACCAGGAAGGGACCAGGTTGTCCTGGGATTCCCGGCAGGAAGTGGCACTGACACTGGTGCCACCCAGCATGGCCACAACACCCAGCAAGCAGGCTCCTGAGCCTCCTTGTGGGAAGCCACTGCCACGTAAATGTGTGGGAGGTAAGGGTCATTTCTGGGATCTGGAACAGAATGAGCTTGGCTGGGTGAGGCTGATGCCACTGGACCAAGTGGTAAAACAAAGCCCAGGTTCTGGCCCAACATGCTTCCCACTCCCAGGCTGCTGTGTTCTCCAAAGCCGGGGCTGGGCTGAGCTTCAGCCTCCTTGACGGGTGTGTTGGTGAGCTCAGGGCCCTGAGCACAAGAAACAGGGTCTGGCGAGTTGCACAGGGTCCTGTGGGAGGATCGAACCCCCAAACCCTGCTGGTGTTCTCTGTGCATGGAAGACTTGTGGGGAAGGCACCCCTGGGAGTGCTGTGTCTCCAGGCCTCAGTGGGTCACGTCCCCAGGTGCTACCACAGGTGCTGACCCACAAACACTTCCTTGCTCACTTCAGTTGGTAGAGCTGGCAGTGCCCCAGCAACCCCCTTGGCCAACTCTCCAGTCCTGTTGTAGTTTAGCTGGCAAGAAGCCCGGGTCTGTGTGTGCAAGTGTGCTTGGCTGTGTGTGTGTGTGTGTATATACATACGTGTGTGTGTGTATATGCATGTGCACGCCTCCTGCATCATTTCTGTGCTGGGATGAGAATTCAGCTTGCTGCACTGTTGCCAGATTGTGCTGAGCCTTAGGCTCCCCTGCCCCATCCCCCCTCCATGGCTCACTTCGCCCCTTCCCCTCCTTCACCCTCCCCCTTCCCTTTGAGTAGTGCAGTCAGACCAGCCTCTGGGGGGAGCTTCTGAGACCTAGGAGTCCTCAGTGCTGTGCCTGAGGCGCTACAAGACGCTCCTGTCCTAGAAACCCTGGGAGGGACACAAATACCAAGGGACCAGGTGGGGTGTCCCCAGTGGTCTCCACTTCCCTTCTGTTCTGTTTGTGGCTCTGACTGCTGTGTGTGTGGGGTGAAAGCGCAACATTCCCAGAGCCATTTGACCTGTAGGGAGAATTTTGTCCACACGGTGGCGCACAGACCTACGAAACGCGCTTGGACTTCCCAGTTTGGTTTGTTCTGAGATGGAATTGCCCAGGCTGCCCTTGAAGTCCTGGGCTGAGCGATACTTCTGCTTCAGCCTCCCCAGTGTCCAGGGCCACAGATGTGCACCACGGTGCCTGCTGTGCTTCCCAGGTGTTGTTGGGACCCAGGACTTCTGACACCCACTCTGGGCTGGCCTCTCTGCCCTTGCAGCTGTGATGTCCTGAGGAGGGGCTCCCTGAGCTGTCCTGTCTGTTCAGAGGTCCATCTGGGCGTCTTGGGTGGGACAGAGCTTAGAGCCACGCCACTTCTACTCTGTAGTGGGGCCAGGGATGCCCAGGGCGGGGATCTGGTCTCCACCAGGTAGTGCAGCCACAGCTGCCAAGGCTGGCAGAATTCATGGCAGGAAGGTGTCCCTTAGACCACACTGCCGGGCTAGGAGCAACCTGGTTCCTCGTAGTGGGGTAGCCGGTGTGGAAGATGTGCTCCCCACAGCTACTGGTGGGAGCTTGTCATTTTTTTGAGCCAGGGTCTCGCTTCATAGTTCAGACTGGCCCTGAGCTCACTATGGAGCCCAGGCAAGCCTCGAACTCAGCAATCCTCCTGCCTCTGCCTCCCAAGTGCTGGGATTACAGGTGTGAGCCACCACACTCTGCACTGTGGTATGTGGTATTGATTGCTGGCGTGAGTCACCATGCCCAGCATTGTTTGTAGTTACTGGGATTGAACTCAGGACCTTGCACTTTGCTTGCGAGGCAGGCGCTGGAACTACTGAACTAAATCTCTGGCCCACTGTAATAACTTTTGAAGTAAACATTCACTGACCTGTGGTGTCTTCTGTCACAGCCCAGCCCATTCAGCTACAAGAGGGGACTGAGGCAGACCCCTGTCTACATAGGATGAAGTCATTGTCACATTGTAGGAGGAGTTGGATGGGACAGACTGTGACATCTCTGGGAAATGATCTGCCTCCAGCAGGTCTAGGAAGAGCTAAGGTCTCACCCTCCCTGGAAGGGACCACATATCCCCGATGTCGCCTGCTGGGGGTAGCTGCTGTCTGCTTCCTTCGAGGCCAGGCCTGCCTATGGGTGGTCAGGGAGGGGCCGCCCTGTCCAGGCTGCAGAGTGCTGGGATGGCCTGAGTCAGCTCATCTGGCTACGGGTGCAGGGATCTTGGGCTGTGGAGGGAAAGGTGTCCCCTCCCTCACACGTCCTTGCTGTCTCCTCCCCTCCCGGGGCTGGAATGAAGCTGGTGTATGATCTCCCCATGTGACTGGTACCAAGGAAAGTGAGGCCTAGGAGGAAGCTGCTGGCCGAGAGCCCCAGCGACACAGCCCTGGTCAAACCTGCCTAAGGCTCACCACTGCTGAGGCCCCAAGCACCCTCTCTGTGCCATTAGAGTGTGGCTTTTTGCTCGAGTTTTACCTTTTAGCATGGAAGGCCTGGCTGACCCCAAGAGGAAGCAGGTTGGGGCCATCTCAGGCTGGGAGCTGCTGGCAGCCAGCAAATGGCAGGCGAGAAGACGGGCAGCCACTTTGGAGCAGGGCCCAATTGCACGGTGTCGTTCAGCGTGGATTTCACGTTTTCCCTCGGGAAGTGGCTGGGAGTCCTCCTAGCAGCAGGGCTGGCTTTAGGGGAGGACGGTTATCATCCCTATCTGAGGGGACCCCTGTCCCAGGACTGGAAGGGCTTCCCCTTTGACTTAGTTCTTCATTTGCTTTCTCCTCACACGGTTTATTGGGAACACCTCAGACCTGTCTAGGACAGCGGGGAGAGGTGCCCCATCAGCAAACACCCCAGGACTGCCCTGGGTCCCACGGCAAATCTCCACATCTGCCTCACCCATGTCCAGCCAGGCGCGCTTGAGCGCTGGGTGCCTTTCCCAGCCAGCTGAGTTGAGTCCTGTGACCCCCAGCACCAACCCAGCCTCTGTTCAGTCCTCCAGAGACAGGCAGCTCACTACCTGCTCCACCCCCTCCCATCTGCCTGGCTGATTCTGTGCAAGTCTCTTCTCCCAGTCACGAGCCTGAGTGGGCATAGAAGGGGACTGTCCCAGTGCTCCCACCTGCAGGGAATTGTGTGTCTACACTCGCACAGCTCTCTTGGGGGTCCCAGGACCCCTAAGACAGCTAGCAGGCCCGCCATGCTGGCCTGAGTGTCGGGTCCCTGGGGGTTAGTCCTCACAGTGCTTCCCGCAGGGGTACAGCATTTTCGAGGCTGGGGGTGGGCAGCTTTGCCACTGCTGCAGGTGCCCATGGAACCTCGTGAGTGGCATCTCCTGGGTGGCTGCTCTGTGTCTTTCCTCTCTACCCAGTGCCAGTCCCTGGGATCCTGGTCACACCCCAGGTAAGGTGCCATCATTAGAATTTGTTGAACCACTGGACGCAGTGACATTTTCTGGGCCAGTTTATTTCTTCCCAGCCCAGTCCCGTAAAGAAGTTCTCGCAGAACACTGTTGTCATCTCTCTGCAGGCCGAGGGAGCTCCGCCGTCACACTCCTGTGTGCAGATTGTCGTTAAAGAGAGCAAATTCGTGTTAACTGTGGGCGGCTCATTAACACCTACAGAGTCCGGGCTGGGGGCAGGCGAATCCCATTAGTGCTCCTGCGCTTTGGGGTTTCCTGGGCTTGTGGCTCTTGAGAAGTGAACTTCTGTCCAAGCTTTAATGAACTCTTGCCCATGCCAATGTTTTGTCCGCTTTAGTACGCTCCTCTCTCCCAGGGGGCCAATTTACTCAGAAGTGCCAGGGCTGCAGGGAGGCGGACAGGCGCAGTGCTTTCCCGATGGCCGTTTTGGTTGCTCCAGGGCTCCGCTGGAGCCAGTTTCTCTCATCGGGGTGATGACCTGTGGCCCTGAAGGTCCACGGGAAGGGGTCGGGCTGGAAAGCATACCTTGTGCGTGACCATCAAGGCCACTGTGGTGCCTGACTGTGATGGCCCACGTGATGCTAGGCCTCATGGGACTGGAGAGGAGCTTTTGTGTCCCGTGTCTCCAGCTGCCACAGGGGGGCGCCCACGCGCAGAGTCAGGGTTGCTGTCACTTCCAGGGGTGCTGGCCAGCCTGCACCACACACCCCGGGGCCATTTCTGTTCTGTGTTAAGGTCTCAGGGTCCTTGCCTCCACGGAGGACAGGGCAGGAAGCCGTCCCAAAAGCTGCATACTCCCCTCTTTAGCCATTGGCCATACTGCTCCCTGCCCTCCCACTGAGGCTTTCAGGTCAGCTTGATGAAGGAGAAAAAGGCAGGAGCCAGCAAAGGGAAATGGAGGTTTCAAACCTGAAAAAGCCAGAGGTGGTGTTTCTGTGTCAGATGGGTCTGGGGAGGTCTGGGACCAAACCCCAGGTTCTGCTGGGCTCAGGTCCCACGGCAGGATCACAGGGTGCTGTGGGCGTCAGAAGGGCTTCAACGAAGCAAAACCCCCTGGAGGGGATGCTGACCCCTTGTCCCCATGGACTGACTGCAGTGTGGACCTCAGGTCACTCCATAGAGAACACTGAGAAGTCTTGTCCACACCCACGTCCCTGAACGATGCAGTTGTGCTGCCAAAGTGATCGCAGGATGCTGCAGAAGCCCAGAGATGCGCCAGGGGAATTTCACTTTGAGAGCTCCAAATGGCTGAAGGGACGAGTGTGGACAGCGCCTGAGTTCTGGAAATTGTAGTGCTTCAGTTTTTGTTTTTGTTTTTTTGAGACAGGGTCTTGCTTTGTAATTCTGGCTGGCTCTGAGCTCACTATGTAGCCAGGCAAGCCTTGAACTCACAGAATCCAGCCTCTGCCTTCCGAATGCTGGATTACAGGCATGAGTCACTACACCCGGCATTGTGGTATGTGGTGTTGATTGCTGGTGACTGTGAGTCACCACACTTGCTACTGTTGTATGTGGTTACTGAGATTGAACCAGGAACCCTGCTCTTGCTAGGCAGGTGCTGGAAACACTGAGCCAAATCTCTGGCCCTGCGCCTCAGTTTTAATATGATTTTCCTCAGAGCAGGGGACTTCCTCATTGGGGATGGCTGCTATAGGCTGTAGTGGCTGCTGGTCCCACTGCAGACAGGAACAGCTTGACCCTGTTCTGCGGTTGGGGACATTCGGCCCTATAGGTGGAGTCCCTCTCTCTGCTAGGTATCCCTGGCCCCAAGGAGGGACCCAGCCCAGGAGCAGGTGTCTTTTGTTAGGCTTATTTTTATGCACCTTTAAAGACTTTGCTTAATTTTACCATTGTGATTGTTATTTGTCAAAGATTTAACTTTCTGATTCCTCAAGAAGCAGTTCATGTTTGACTATGATCTTATTATCTAGAGGTCTCACTTCTAGTCATTTACCTGTCACTTCATTTGTTCTTGGGTTTTCTTCATAGACAATTAAGCGAGTGGTGAAGGACACCTGTGCTTCCCCCGCTGCAGTTTTCACAGACTTACGAAGGGGCCGCCCTCGTCTTCCTGCCTTGGTGCAGCTCCGCCAGCACCTGCTGTGCGCAAGCGCGGGACGTGTTCGTACCTGACACCCTCTGATGGGAGCGCGTCTGCACCCTGCATGGGACCCACTCATCTCTCGTGTCCTGATTAGCAAGAACAAGTACTATTCTGTCCTAATTTGCCAAGTGTTCATAAATCTTTTTATTTGAAGGGCAACTTTTGAAATTTCTCTATATATTTAGATAGCAATCCTGCCATCAGCAATTCTGCTGACAGTTCAGGGGTTGCCTCAGCCCGAGTGTCTGGGTCCCCCGATTCTAGGCTGAAGCTCTGCTTCAAGTGGGAGAGAGACTGTGTGCCCAGCACAGTCCCATGTGTATGGAGCAGCTCTGTCCGGGGGTCCGGCCCAGGTGACTCACTCTGTATGGTAGCGTAGCAGTTGGCTCACTGCAAGTGCAAGTGCTCAGAAGGGCGACCTGGTGCCCGTGTGTGTAAGTAGATCTACCAGTCATGGGAGCACAAGGCCACAGCAGGGAGCAGGCCCACTACGTAGCACACCTCTGCAGGCACGAGATTACAGGTAAATTAGTGGTCTAAGGGTCGGCATTAGTGACTTTTCCCCTTAAGTCAGGGCACATGGATGGTCATGATTGGTTATTCCCCCACCTGACTCTTTACTTGTGAGAGTCAGGCCTCTCGTACAAGCCACTTCTAACCCAGTGTTAACCCCCCATAAGCCATGTGCCATCGTGTGAAGTGTGGTGGCTGATCTGAGTGTCACAGATTTCCGTGATTAAGACTAGAATAGAATAAAACTACTTTCGATTGCTATGGGCTCAACTCCAAGTGGCACCAAGAGAAACCAGCAAATTAGAGCAGTTGGTACCAGTGTGCTGTGGGCTCAGTGTCACTCCGGAAACTCGGAACTTGTGGGAAGACACAGATGTGTCCACTCTGAGCTGATGGTCAGCACCCTTCTAGGGCACCCCGGATACCTGCCTGCCCTCCGTGATGCAAAGACACAACGAGGGGTGACCCCCACCCTTGCCATGAGTTTGAACTTGGAGCTTCCAGAACTAAGAAAAAGAAATGCTGGACATTTCCAAGGTGCTCATTTAGAGCCTTTGTTTCAGGGCCTGTGTGTACTGAATAGTCCCAGGGCCGCTTATACAAAGCGCAGCCTCAAGTGACTTCTGTTTCTGAGAAGTCTCAGCAGGCTGTGCTTTTTTCACTGTTTAAAGAATGACAGTTCTGTTCCAACAGGAAATGTTTCAAGTTGTGTGTGCTCTTACTAATACTCCAAAACAATACTGAAGTGCACACAGGCACAGACCCTTTCCTTCCTGGGAGAGTTCTGTGTGGGGGGCTCATTCAGGCTTTTCTCCTGTCTCCCTCTGCACACAAGGATGAGATCACGCCATCCCGCATTCAGTCCATTTCTCCTTGTCATCTGCTGTTCATCAGTAGGGCCCAGGCCGCTCTGCCTAAGGCTCTGCGGTGATGCCTTGTGTGGCCCTGTGTGGCCACACCTAAGCTCCTGATGCTGAGACTTGGGTCATGTACTGTATTTTCTTTTGTGAAGCACATTCCAGTGTGGTATTTAGTCCTGCCTTGCTGTGGGGTTTTCTGCAGTAAACACAATCCACCCACTGTGATTACAGTGCCCAGGATGTGCTGAGAGTCTTAGGTGAGGGTCTGGTGTTCTCTGAGGTGCCCTAGGTTTGATACCAGATTGAAGCGCTGAGCACTCAGGAAATATCCCTGGGGCGCTCACAACCAAGATAAAAGCCAGCCTGTTGGCACTGAGATGTTAGCAGCCCTGCCAAGCTCCCTCTGCAGGGCTACGCATTGATGGGGTGGGGCAGATCTCTGCCATATGCTGGGCAGTAACATCTAACTAAAGACAGGGCTTGTGCAGGGTTTGGATGTGGTCTGCATCTCCTGCCAGGTTGCCATGTGGGGCACTTAGTCCCAGCGTAGCGATGTGGAGGTGGCTGTGGCAGGCGCGTGAGGCTGTGGCTGGTACTGCCTGAGAGGTCCCTACAGTTTCCTGGGGCTCCGGGTAGCCCCGGCTCACCTATGATGGCTTCAGAAGGTCTCCTGCCTGCTGCAATGCCCGCATCACAGAGCAGCGCGGCTGGGCTTCCAGAGCTGTGTGGGCCTGCTGCCTCCACAGGTGTGATGGGAACGAACCTCTACTCTGAAGAGCAGCTGCCTCCCAGGGTCCCATGACACTGTCTCTGGCCCAGCGATCACCCCAGGGCGCTGCCCCTTTCTCCGGAATCAACGCTGTGTGTCCAGTCCCAGGTCCCCTTTCCTGTAGCCTCTCGCTTTGCTGGGGACTGTAGACTTCTCTTTCAAGGGGACAGCATGTTCTCTGGCCCGTCCACAGTCAGCTTGGTCATGTGACATGGGTTGGGCTGTGGTGGGTGCCAGTGAAGTGCCCAGTCCCAAGCCTGGCATCAGAGCCTCAGGGCTCCCGTCCACCTTTGTCTTGTGCTGTTAACCCAGGAGAGTGAGAAATCCTGGGGGACGAGACCCAGCCTGCAGCCTGGCTCCTCCCGACCACTGAAGCAAGAGTGGGTACAGGACTCGTGCTGGGAAAGACTACACTTGCGATGTGTGTTAGGAACAAACTAGGTGATAAATTATTTCAAAAATTTTTTTAAAAAATCAAATTTATTTTAACGAATACATAAGACATAAAATGGTAGACATTAATGGCATAGCATATGATGTCATCAGGTTAAATACAATCTACCTCCTCAAATACCAATTGTTTCTTATGATGGAGACACTGAAGGCCTTGCTTTGTCTTTTTGAGATCCACAGTACTAACTGTTGCCGATGCCAGAACGCTCTCCTCTGTCTGCTAAACCTCTGTGCCCCGCCTGCCCCGCCTCCCCAGTCCCTGCCTCCAGCCTGCACAGGCCAGAGACTGTGTAGCTTCTTCAAATCATTCACTCTCGTGCTCTTCGTGTGCAGGCGCCCTCTCTGCCTGTGATGCTTACAGGTGTCCCCAGGGCCTCCCTGGACTGGCACTGGCAGGTGTGTTCGTATGTGCGCACATCCGTGCTTTTCTGCTGGGTACAGCTCGGTCACTGAGCTCGTGACTGTTGTTCCTCTTGACCAGGTCACAAGTGTGTTCTCCCCTCCCCGTCCGTGCTGTCTCACCACGTCCTCCCAGGCCGCCGTCCGCTGTGGCCGCTGTGGGACTCGCTGTGGTGACAGGGAAGGTGCTGGCCTGACGGAAACCAGAAATGCGGACTCAGTCCCCTGGTCAGCAATTCCTCTTCCGCCCGCCAGCCTGAGTGCAGATCTTCAGCAAATGAGCAGCACTTTTCAGCTGGGCTGGAATCCATGGGGCTACTGCGGGTGCTGCTGAGGGCCTGAGGCCTGGCCTACTGTGTGTAGGGACCTGGGTTCGATCCCCACACCACGAACAATCGATGCACGCTCCGTGTCACCCAGGGTCGACCCCCCATGCCCTGCAGTCACCTTTCCTTCTGTCCGTGGCACTGGGTGTCTGTCCCTGTGTCCCTGCTGGGCTGCAGGTCCCTGTGCTCAGGCACCAGTGCTCATCTGGTGGGGCTCACACCAATCAAGCTGACCCTGTTGCACCATCATGAGCACTCCAGTCCACTCCCACTTGGCCCCGCCATGGAGCTGTGGCTTCCTTCTTCCTGGGCACCCAGACAAGGGGCGTGTGCTGGCCCTTTGGTCCAAGTGGGTTAGGACCTGTGGCTTACGGTGAGGCCTTGCAGCTTCCCTTTCCTGCCTTCTGGAAGCGTTTCCATAACTCACAGCACAGCGCATGGCTGGGAAGAAGGCACAGCTTCCTGTGCAAGTTCCGTCCCCGTGGTATTGCATAGACATTAGAAATCACATTTTAAGCACATAAGTGGCAAGTGTGTAAAGTTGTGTGGGCCCACTGTCCGGGCACAAAAGGGGACCCAGCATCCTTTGCGCTCCTGGGGCCCAGCACCCTCCTGCCACTGTGCTGCTAAGTGTCACGGGGACACACAATGCTCATTCTTTCTCCTGTCTGTGACTGTTTTTCTGCCCCAGTGGTGGAGTGTGACTTCAGTGTGGATGCCATGTACCCTAAGAGTGGAGGGTGTTACTGCTCAGTGCTCCTCTGACCTAGGATTTTGGTCCAGCCCCAAGGCCTCTTCGTGTCCTGAGTTTCTTCTTTCTGCTCCTCCTAGCTTTTACCAGCACTGTGTGGTTCTTGTCACCACTGCTTGTCTTCCCTGGACTTTTATTTTATTTTGAGACAGAGTCTCATTTTGTAGTTCAGCCAGGCCCTGAGCTCCCTGTGCAGCCCAGGGAAACCTCAAACTCAGCAATCCTCCTGCCTCTGCCTCCTGAGTGCTGGGATTACAGGTGTGAGCTACCACGCCTGCGCGGCACTGTGGTATGTGGTGCTGATTGCCGGTGGGCGTGAGTCACCTCACCCGGTATTGCTGTATGTGGTTATCAGGGGTCAAACTCAGGACCTTGTGCTTGCTAGGCAGGGGCAGGGAACCACTGAGCTAAATCTCTGGCCCTCCCTGGACTTTTCTACAGACAGAATTGGAGTTTTGCACCCAGCTCTTTCCAGTGAGACAGTGCCCACCTGAACTGCCTGTTGGCATCAGTTGTCCACGTGTTAATGAGCAGACCCTATTGTGTGCTGAGCTACAGCCTGCACACCCACCTGTGGGGCACAGGGTTGCTGTGAGACCTAGCACCATGGGTGCTGAGACAGGACTTGTGGGGTCAGGTGTGATGGGCACTAGGCGGGATGTAAATGGCTGGTTCTGCATGACACTGCTTCTGTCCCCAGAGGGGCTGCACCTACTCCTCCTCATCAGAGTGGGCATCTTGGCTGTGCACACACCACGAGGCACTGGGTCTTGCCTGAGTTGCTAAGTTGAGTCTCTAGGCAGAGTCTCCCTCTGCAACATGACTTGGGTTCCTTGCAGTGTGGCAGTGACATTGACCTCCACATGTCATTGGGTGTCTCTGTTGTCGCTGGTGACCATCTGCTCTCCCCTCTCCTCTAGCCACGACTTGTCATATAAGGCAGGGACCCAGTGTCTGCAAATGTAAGCACCCTTGGTTGGAAGTGTCCTACGTCAAGACAAACCCTGGAAAGTGTCCATGTTGCCTACATGGCCAGTGGCACACTCTGCTGCACAAGGCCACAGGGCCACGTGGACAGGACCACGTGGTCTCCCATGAGATGCTGTTGGTGAGGATGCGGCCAGGGCTGCCACATGGGAGACAATGAGCAGATCCAGACTAGGCTGGGCAAAACCTGCTCTTCTGCCTCTTAGGGCCATTTGTTCAGTGACAGGAGGTCAACAGAAGTCATTTTAACGTGTGTAAGGGCTGGAATCTTTGTGAGAACTCCCTGGACACTGCCAGGCTCTGGTGTGGGGATAACAGGAGAGCTCTGCACACGTCCCCTGGCAACCCAGGTCCCTGGCTGGGCTTTAGCCCCGCAGGACCCAAAGGCCTCGGTTGGGGGTGCTGCCTGGGCTTCTGCCTTCCTGCATAAGAAGCTACAGTGATGACTGAAGAATTCAGCCAGACTGAGATTGCTGTGGGGAAGGAACACACAAACCTGCAAGTCCTGGCACTGCCAGGGTCAGAGTGGGCATCGTCAAAACAGCTCTGTCATGGTCACTGTGGAGTCACCATGTCTGGAGGCAGGATGGGGACCCACAGGGTCTGAGGGTTCTTCACAACCTGCTCATGGTAACTAGTCCCTGTCCCTTCACTGTCTCAGACCCTGGACAGTGAAGCCATTTGGTTTCCCAGCTGCAGGGCCTTGAAGTTTGTCTTGAGGTCATGTGTCCTCACCCGTCATCTGTCCCTTGCTTTCTGGCTGAGGGACTTACACAAATGCATTATGGGTGCCCCTTTTGGCCTCAGAAAGACCGTTCCATCCATCTGTGCATCTGTGGTCACCCTATGAGGCCCAGCCACAGGCCTGCGTAGAGAGAAGGGTGCGGAACAGCAGCCCAGAGGCTGAGTTCTGGCCCTGGCCTCAGCTCCAGAGGGCATGGCTGGGAGCAGAAATGCTGCCTCAGCCTGGCTGAGCAGGGCCAGGGTCAGTTCTGCTCTGGCTGATGTCCCTTGGGTCCCTCCAGCAAAAACCACTGCATCAGACTCCTGGTGCCTGTGAAGCCCCGGCCAGCCTGGCCTGGTGGTGGAGAAGGTGTCACAGTCCTGACGGGCTCCCTTTCCCTCCTCTCCCCCTTCCTTGCTGGCTGATTTCTCCCCAGGGCCTGGTGGGCTGCAATGGATGGGAGGGTCCTCTCCAAGATGCCTCTGTGCTGGCTGGGTCCCCACTCCTTACAACATCTAACCTTCGCAATGGTCTGCAGAGGGTGGAAGGCTCAACACTGGCCTGCACAGGCTGGGAGCAGTGGCTCAGGGTCTGAGGGGTGTGCCAAGTGTCTGTAGGGTGGGGGATGAATCCGGTGTGCCTTCCTGCTTTGCAGGCTTGTGGGTCCCTTCCCTAAAACTGCGTGGGGGTTGGGGTTCTGAGAGACCCCTTCCTTCTTTTCCAGAACCCCGTGGGACTGACTTGGATTCCCAGGGGGAGGTACTATGGCTGGCGGCAGGGGCATAGGGTGGTTGGCAGCCTCAGGGTGGTCACAAGGGTCCCCTGCATCTCCTCAGGAGGTAAAGTGTGGCCAGAAGCTTGTTGGAACTGAGCTCTGCCTCAGTGCTGACGGACAAGGGCAGGAAGGGTTCTGTTCACCTGAGCTCCAGCCGGGCTAGGAGGGCCTGTAGGGAAGAGGGAGGTCCAGGCCGAACTGGGGGCTCATTTATCCAGCACTAGCAACTGCACACAGTGCTGTGTGAGCCAGGGCACGGTGTCCTCCCAGGCCTGTGCAGGGTCCCGCCGCACCTTCCTGAGTGAACAGGGTTGGAGAGCAGGCTGGATGCACACAATTCAGGCTTCTTCTGTCCTTTTCGGCTATTAGCCCTCTGCTCCTCTAAGATCATTGTTTCACCCACTTTCTGAAAACTGACTGTAAAAGAAATTGACAGTGGCCTGTGCAGACACACAAATCCAGGAAACAAGCACTCCTTACTGAGCTAGAAGTACAGTTTGTATTTTCGAAAGGACACACTGATCTAGTGACAGCAACTGAAGGGTGGAGACAGCTACTGGACGAGGTCTTAAACTTTATCTGCACTTTGTGTTTTTGTTTTTGTTGTTGTTCTTCTAGTTTTTTTTTTTTTTGTAGAAATGGGGTTTCAAACCAAGGACCTTGCTCTGCCCAGGCAGGCGGTGGCACCACTGAACTCCATCCCCAGTCCTTGTACTTTGTTTTTGGAAAAGATAAGTCAGTCTTTTACTGATGAAATCAGCAATTTTAAAACATTAACAGAATTTTACAAGTAGTCCTTGCTCTTTCAAAATAAATTTGGGCCCTAGAGATGTGCAAAGGTAAAAGAATGCAGGACCATGTCCCAAACTCCCACGCCCGGGCCCTGGGGAATGGCTCTGCTCACCTGATTGGATGGCATCCATCTTTTTCTAGCCCACAGTTTTTTGCTGTTATCTTAGCTATTTCTTTCCTTCTACTTTTTGTATTTTTCTGTTGTCCTTGGCTTCCTGTGTGCAATGCTTAGCTAGTGCCCTGTGATGTAAGCTGGACCTGCACGTCCCTGTCTGGAGGGTGTGAGACTTGCCACCCAAAATGGAGTCTTTCTCAACTTACTTGTTATTATCTTTCCTTGAGTAGTTTAGAAGATGCTTCAATATTTCCAAATTTCTGAGTGTTTTGGTTATGGTCTTTATTTTTTTTTTCACATAGGAGATAAAAATACATACTGTGAACCTAGGAAAATCATCCATACAGTAGGAGGAGAAAGACTAGCAATTCAGGGAGCAAATGCCCACACTGTGACCCAACAGTTCCTAGGAGAGAAAGCTAGTAAATGTGGACAGGGGCTGACTTGGTAAGGAATCAGGAAGATGCAAAGTAAAATCATGAGAAATAAATCCATCCTACCTGGTTAGCAAAAGCGGATCGTTAATAGGAAGCACAGCCAGGGATGCAGGGAACAGAGACTCGTACAAGTGTCATGGTGCCCATGAGTGCGGAGAAGGGGAACTGGACAAGTGGAAGAAGCTCAGGCCTGTCCGTTCCTCAGAAGTGTGCTGCTTAACTCCAGGCACGAGAACACCCTCCCAGCTATTGCTTTCGGGCCTACTCGTCCGTGGTGACTGTTCTCTGTCTGACCTCTGTCCTTCCAGTGTGGCCGACCCTGCTCGGGGACCCAGCTTCTATGCATGGCCCGGTGCTGGGAAGGACAGTGTCCTGCATGCACCGAGAGTGGTCCCGCTGGCTCCCGCTGCTGTGCTGTCAGTTGGAGGGACGTCATCTCTCTCTGCCAGGCTTTGCTGTAGATGTGTCGTTTCTTGCTACAAGTGCAGAGCAGTGGCACCCTCTCTCATTCTGGAGTGTCCCTCCTCATGTTGCTGCTTCTCGTCTGGCAAGACAAGAAAGACCTGTAGTTTCCATCACTGTAGTTTCTGTCATTTGCCATCTTAGGTGCATACCTTGTGTTTTTGCCTCACATTATGTATTGGCTTTTAGTTTCATCTGTGTTCACTTGTGACCTCTGTGTAGACACCAGCGCGGGACGTAGGGGAGGACGTACCTGCCCCAGCACTAGGTAAGCTCACCTCATGGTAGCCAGGAAGTGAAAGGAGAGGGGGGTTGCCCAACAGGCCCCCCCCACACCCATGATCATGCCCCTCCATGGCCACACCCCCAGTGACCCAACGTCCTCTCCAGGCCCCATCTCCTAAAGGTTCTGCCTCCTCCTTGTACTGGGGACTGGAGACCATCCTTGTGAAACCCAGGATGTGAGAGACACTTACTTATCCCATCTGTGTCTGAGACACTCTGGGAAGGATGTATTGTGCTCTGTTAGCACCTGCACACTGGGTATACAGGTCTATTTAACACAGCTCTGCAGCTCTGTGCAGCAGAACATAGATTTTCAGCCTCGCAATGGCATGACTTTCAGCCCTGGGCAGGCTGTGGTCTCAGGTGGAGTCCCTCCTCCGGAGGGCAAGCTTCCTGTGCAGGGGTGGAGTTGCCTCTGTTCTGGTTGGAGAGCAGGGCTTCTGGCTTGGTTCTCTGGCAGATTCTAGTTAGATGAGCTCCTGGCCTCGCCCTGGCTGGTGAGACAGAGGCCGCCTCCTCCCCAGGGGGCTGCCACTTGCCCTTCTTGCAAATCCTCCTTGCCTGTCTCTGGAGACACGGAATCTAGGCCTGAATTCTGGCTTCATGGCCCAGTTGCTGGGTGACTTTGAGCAACTTTCTAAAACTGCTCTGATCCTCATTTCCTCTGGCTATAATCAGAACACTCACAGCAGTTATTTTTCTTCTCCTTTCTCTTTTCTTTTCTGTCCATTTTACTTAAACTTAAAGCAAAGGATCAGAAATTCAAACTGTGCTTTGAATTAGATGAAAGCTTAACAAAATATAATATTTTTAAAAAAGATATTTGAACTTTTGATCCTTTCTGCTTTTTGTTTCTCTGATTCTTCCAGAGGGCAGACAGCAAAACAAAAGGCCTTAATAGAAAGTTCCTTGATAGTGGCGTTAATAGTGACTTTCCTGTTTGAGTCGGCATGGAGACAGGTAAGCAAACAACACTTACAGATGGCAACTGGAGTGCGCCCCCTGGAGGCGTTGTGAATAACGGCATCCAGCCCTGTGCAAATGTCCTCAAGGCTTGAATCTTCCCCAAACCTAGTGCCAAATCCTTTGAATTTTCTTCAAAAGTTAGAAAGCTACTGTTGCCTGTATGCTAGTTTGAGTCCTGTGCCTGTAATGAAGACCTTGACTTTTATTGCCAGATGTCTAAAAGGCAGCAATATTTTAATTAATAGTCAATTAAATTCCCTCCCAATTTTCAAGGTAACGGGACCTCAAGCTATTATTGCTACCAGCTCATTACTCACCCCGGTTCAGTCACAGGCTAGGAAGAGTTCAGGGAACTTAGTTTTCCTCTTCTGGGTGTCTGTCCCCTTGCTCCATTCCTCCCCAAGGCACTTTCCCCCCATGAGAGATGGCAGTATCATGGTTGTCCCGAGGGCTCCCCAGGAACTCATGCATCTACCTGGAAAAGCCTCACCAGCTGCCAGAAACATCTAATTAGGAGGCAGCCTTGCTGTGCTTGGAGCTGTCTGCCTCTGGAGTCTTATTAGACACCTGTCACCAACAAATTGTGTACTGAGGGACCGTGGGCCTGCTTTTGAAGGACATTCTCTGCTGCTGTCATTGGTCACCAACTGGGGAGAGACACAGCTAGTGCAGGCAGGAGGGGCAGTGCAGCACTCAAAGGAATAGAGGGCGTAAACCACCCACCCATCCGAACATCTCTGTCTCCTCCATCTCTCTGTACATCCATCCCTTATCTACCCAAACCTCTACCTCCAAACCATGTGTGCGTATCCGTCCACCCACCCCTGCTTTACCCACCTCAACCTCCATTTTTCCATCCATGCGTCCATCCATCCATTCTTCCCCACCCATACCGCCACCATCCCAAACACCCATCTGTCCATCCAGGCATCCATTCATCCATCTTTTTTTTTTTGGAGACAGGGTCTTGCTTTGTAGTTCAGGCTGGCTCTGAGCTCACTGCAAAGCCCAGGCAAGCCTCAAACTCAGCAATCCTGCCTCTGCCTCCCGAGTGCTGGGATTACAGGCGTGAGCCACCACGCCCGGCACTGTGGTATGTGGTATTGATGGCTGGTGGGCGTGAGTCTCCACGCCCAGCATTGTATGTGGTTACCGGGGATTGAACTCAGGACCTTGCGCTTGTAAGGCAGGCGCTGGAACCACTGAGCTAACCCGCCTCCGGCTCCCATTCATACATCTTAATCCATTTTGTTTTGTTAATAATGCAAATAGTAGAGACGAATACATTTTAGAGGAAAGAAGTTTATTTTGGTTTTTGGTTCTAGTCCATGGTCAAGGTGGTGATGATCTTGCTGGCAGAGTCCTGAGAGGGCAGCATGTCACATGTCCGGACACAGGAGCCTGTGTTTCTTCTACCTTCTTCCTATAGGACCCCACCCCATGAGTTTTTCTGATCCTAATCACCCAGGAAAAGCCCTGCCTTCATACTGACCATCAAGTTTCAACCCTCCTAATACCTCGCAGGGGAATTTAACTTCAACCATATTCAGAGCCAAGCGGCATCAGCTCTTCACCCACCCACGCTTCTAGATGTTAATCACTTCCTTTATTTCTCTAGCGAGTACTTGAATACTCGGACCTGGGCTAGGATTGGAAAAACAGGGCATGGGCTTCCCTTGAGCTGCTCAGTCCCTTGGCAGGACAACTGCAAGGAGAGATCCATGACCAGGAGACTCTAGAGAGGCCACCCTTGCCTGAGGCGAGGGAGGCTGAGCGCTGGGTGAGGGGCCGGGGTGATCTGGCCTGGCGCTGCCCACGCGGATGGCCCGTGGGGAGGAGCGTGCTGAGGGGGGAGGTGAGCTCCGGGGAGACAGGCCGTGGTGGGAAAGAACACGGGGACCGTACGTGCCTTGCCCCACGGCTTGTACAGGAAGAAGGAGAAGGAGCCTAACAGCTCAAAGCACGCTTTGAAAAATCTGGTGAGTGGCTGGAGAAAGCGAACCGAGGCCGAGACCAGATGGTAGGATCGGCGGTATCCAGCAGGAGGCGCTAACGACACGGCCGGGGATGGCAGAGGCTTCTTCCGGGGAGCAAGCGAAGCGCGCAGGGCAGACTGTACCAAGAAGGGTGAGGAAGGTGGTCCCAGAGGGTGACTGAGGTGGAATCTCAGGGTGCTGGGCACGGAGATACAGAGGCAGTGGGTGCAGAAGGGGCTTTGTAGTAAGCTCGTGGGCAGCTGACGTAGTTTTCCACAGGAACTACTTTCCGGGTGGCTGAGCAGGTTGAGAGGGCGGCCGGCACCCGCTTCAAGGCTACAGTGAGACCCGAAGAGGTGTCTGGGGGCGCTCAGCCCAAACGGATCTGTCTGCTGAAAATGAACAATGATTGCGAACGCCCGCGATCTGCCTGCTTCTCACGGTGCCCAGGCCATGGCAATGCTGAGCAGCGTCGAGGACAAAATGTCACCTGGAAAACAAGCTTTGGATCTGAGTCCCGAGACGTTGCTGTGATTCCTGCTGACTTGGGTGATACACACATGCACTCATGACCACACACACAAGATAACATTGTGCACATATGTGTTTACGTCAGATGCTACATTTGTACACATTTATTACATACATGCTTCACATCAGCTAGTGTTTAGTACTTAGCCTTTGAGAAACATCGGTTTTGGTGTAGAATTAATTGGAAACTCATTTTCAGAGGCAGCATTGACACCTGCATAGGTTTTGCTATATGCTTTTGTGTTTTGTTTTTGACAATCTTTGTCTTGTCTGTGCCTCTTTCCGTGTCTGTCTGTCTGTCTTCATGGAATCAGGCCTCAGACATAGGCAAGAGCCCTAACCTCTGCACACTGTTCCGCTGCATGCTAGAGTCTCCTCACAAATGTCTAGAACCCCTGACTTCACTTCCTGTCTCTGCATTCATATCTTTCTTTTCCTTTTCTTTTCTTTTTGTGGTACTGGGGATTGAACTCAGGTCCTCGTGCTTCCAAGGTAGGTGTGCTACCACTTGAACTAAATCCCCAGCCCCTCTGC
>PVIC010014542.1:0-36556 GCA_004025085.1 Thryonomys swinderianus | reverse complement strand
TTTTTTTTTTTTTTTTTTTTTTTTTTTTTTTTTTTTTTGAGACAGGGTCTCGCTTTGTAGTTCAGGCTGGCCCTGAGCTCACTATGGTGCCCAGGCAAGCCGCCGCGAACTCAGCAATCCTCCTGTCTCTGCCTCCCGAGTGCTGGGATTACAGGCATGAGCCAACTCGCCCAGCATTGTGGTATGTGGTGTTGATTGTTGGTGGGCGTGAGTCTCCACACCCAGCATTATTTGTGGTTACCGGGGATCGAACTCAGGATCTTGCGCTTGCGAGGCAGGCACCAGAACCACTGAGCTAACCCTCCGGCCCCCTCCATTCTTTCTTTATAAAAATGTAGTTCCGGCTGGCTATGAACTTGTCATGAAGCCCAGACTGGCCTTGAACTTGCAGCAATCCTCTTACCTCAGCTCCCCAAGTACTAGGGTCGTAGGCAAGAGCCATTATGCTTGGGGATCTCCACTTTTAATCGCACTGTCTACCTCAGGAGGAACCTCAAGTAAAAATGGCTTCCTGCTCCTCCAGTGTCTGCCTCCCTCAGAGAGTCAAAACTGGGGTACTCACCAGTGTTCTTTCTGCACCCAGCAATGAATGGTACCTGGTACTGCACCTTCTACAGATGCATGTAACGCTCCTGCTCAGGAAGGAGGGGTAGCTGGAGGCCAAGCTATAATCACAGGTCAATTCCCGAGCTGGACTTGTGCCTAACAACCCTTGGTACATCCCATCCACTCCTGAATCCCATTCTATTCCCTGAAGAAGTGCCATCCAGATGGCTGAAAACATCAACCTCCAACTGCTCATTCAAATGCTTTCCTTCAAACATGGCTTCACCCTCCCTCTAAAATAACCCCCAGTCCCAGCCCCAGATCTGCCCTCACTGTTCCCATGAATCCTATAGTCCTGGATGGGAAAGAGTCTGTCTGAGAGTGCCACACCATGCCCTCTCCACAAGGCACCCATGTGAGGGGGTCGCAGCATTTATACCACAGTGTCAGAGACATCCAATAGGAATGACCAAGCATCCGGCTGGCCTTTCTGCACTATTCCAGCTTACTGGAAGTTAGTAGCCTGGCACCATCCACGGCTTCCTTTACCCCAAACTACACCCAACCCAGGATGGAGGAGGAACCACAGTTAACTGAGAAATCCTAGCCAGCATGCCAGCAACTCTACTTCACCATTAGTCTGAAAAATGTGTTAGGACAAAGGACAGTGATGGTGGGGGAGGCACAGTCCCCTGAGGTCCAGTACAGCCCATCCTTGACTTCCCAAGCCCATTCCAGAGAAAAGGACACTGGCTCACTGGTGGGGAGAGCCTCCATCACAGGAGCAGCCATTCTCTGATCAGACCCACACTTGTCACACCTGCCTCTAGTTGATAGGGGTCTTCTTCCAGGGCTGACCAGGAGCAAGCAGCAAATCTCAAGGCTCCAAGTAAGAATCAGAGGTTGAAAACGTCACCACAGTGTCCAGCCACAGTGCTGACCAACTCAGGCCACTTGGCATAGACTGATTTCTGGAAGGAAAGCATGCCTCTCAACCAGCCAAGCTACTAGGACTCAGCCTGGCCCAAGAAAGGGCCTCAGGGCACAAGGGGCTCATGTAGGGTTGCTTATGGCTCCCCCAGTCCAGGCCCTTCTCCAAGCAAAGAGCTTCATGTCTAGGGTTCAGGTAGGCAGAGGCTAATGAGGGGCCAGGACACAAACTAGCTGCAGACAGGAGGGGCTGGGCACTCCTCCACCTTCTCCCCTGCAGCCATACCCCAGTGCCAGATGCTTGAATGTGCTTGTTTGCAGGGCTAGCACCTGTTATATCTCTGGCTACAAATACTTCCCACTTTCTCCCTAGGATTTTAACTCTGTCCTCTCTCCCAAAACCAGACAAACTAATTTACTGGCTCTTGTGTTTCCTCTCTCACCTGACTTGCCACCTTGGCTGATTGCCTACTGATGTTTAAAGGAGTATTTCATACATTAAAAAGTATGTGAACCACATAACCAACAACAACCCCCCAAAGTAAATAACATTATTAATACGATGAATATTTGTATAGCAAATAACACATTATGAATGCCCTCAATAACTGTGTTTGAATTCTGGGCTTCCCCCAAAAGACTGGAAAGTTGACAGGACTTGGGACTATCCTGGAAGTCAGAACCAGAGCCAGACACAGAAGAGTCTCACAAGGTGAGGTAGGTATGCTGCTTCAATCAAAATTCCAAAAGGAGGTGATAACATTTTTTTTTCTGCCTCTGCAAATCTAACCTGGGGCCTCATACATGCTAGGCAAAGACTCCAACACTGACATATACTCATAGCCCAGGAGTGTCAGATCTCCCTTCAGACAACAGGCAACAAGTCCTCCATACAGGGCTAAGTTCTAAGAAGAACAGGCCAGAGCTGACCCAGCTTCTCTCTCCAGGCCACCGTCAGGCACAGCCCCACCTGGCCCCTAACATGAACAGGACTCAAGTGGAGAAAACCTGGAGCTTCAAATCTCAAGGTTCTCAGTAGGACCCAAAGATTCAGCACGTTCCCTGAACCCCATCTGACCAGATCCTCCTAGGCAACTCAGCCAAACAATACTGGCTGGCTGGACTTGTATCTTGCCCTGTGCGCCTAACCACTCGGTGACAGAGGTTTGTAACAGAACCTACTTCCGAGGGTTGTTGGGAAAACTTAAATGAGTTCACACATTTAAAATGCAGTCAAAACATGCTTGGCACATTAGCCATTTTATCAGAGCCATACTGATCCCTGCTGCCTGATTCCCACACTCTAACCCTCCTACATGGCCCCCAGCCCACCCAAGAGCTTTGCATTCAGAACAGAGCTGACATTCCATCACTCTCCCACACCACACCCAGGCTCAACTACCTCCCAGGAGCCTATTTCCTACTCTCCTCCACAACTGTTACTTCATCACTCAGCCATACCTTACAGTAGACAAAGGCCTCTTGCCCACACCAACACCAACACCCACACCCATGGAATCACAGCACTCTGGCACCATTGGCTCCCTCTGCCTTAGCCAACCTGCCCAACCTAGCTGGGAGGAAGCTGGTTTCACAGTACTAAGGCAACTATGTACTCTCCAATGCCAGGGTAAGGGCCTGCTCATCTCTGAACCACAGCCAACTCAACCAGCAATCCCAAAGGATCCAGGTGTGTAAGGAGAAAAGTCCCCAAGAGGCAGTGCCCACACTTATAGGACCTACCAACCTAGTGAACTTCTGTACAGTCAGGGCAGAGAAACATCTTTCAAATACACATAGCACACACAGAAGCAGCAGCCCTTGGAGACACATCCACTCTGCACTATGAAAAAAGTTGTCATCTCACCAAGATCTTGCCTGTAAGGGGCTGAGGGGCAAGGAGGGGAAGAGTAGTACAAGGTGGAGAAAAGCTGCGGTGATCACTTCTCGCCTGGGCTCCCAAGCTCTAGGCCTGAGGCCTCTCCAGTGTACCTAACATCCCCAGAGGGAATGTGGACCACAGCACCAGCTCTCATAGCAAACATCCAGTCCCACCTACACGGACCCCACAGCTGGGGAAAAGTGCTGCAGCTCTACATCTTCCTCAGGTCCATGCCCACCAGCACAGCAGCCTCCAAGCATGAGAGGGCCACAAGAGTGCTCCCTCTAGGGTCCAGTATCCAGAACATTCCAGACCCCTCAGAAGGGAATCTTGAGTTTGCTGAGACCTCCTGCCCAGCAGCTCCTACTAGAAAGGCCAATGAAGGTCAAGAAGCCTGAAGGTTAGGACTTGAGGACTGAACACCCCAGGCTTATACAGCAGCATCTCCACCACCTCTCCAGGACTGAAGTCAAGGCAGCTGAGGTGTGGGGACCATGGAACTGAAAGGTAAAGGGAAGGCTGAGCGTGAAAAAGACAGATACAAATACACAAGCACAAGCATTGTGGAGTGGCACATTTGAGTTAGGATTTTCCCCACAAGAGATGACAAACCTGCCTTTTCACATTCATCCATACATGGGACATCCAGACAGACACCCACTAAACATTTACACAGTTCACACTGCATCCTGGCACGACACTAAGCACATTTCAAGTAACATTTACTTGTCTCCACAATGCCCTGTGGGTCATCATTGTACAGATGAGAAAACAAAAACTCAAGAGGCTGAGTAATGTAACCAGAGCTATCCTTAAGCGCTGACAAGGTGTGTCATTTTTCACAAACTGTTCCCTCTCTGGCAATGCAAGAACTTGCTGAGCCAACCAACTCCATCAGGTGACCTCCCTGCAGCTTTATTCACTCTTCCATGCTGATGTAAGCAAGGCCATTCTTTCCTTTGCATTTCTCCAAGTTATGTTCCCAACATGCTAGAAACACTGGGTCACAGGGTTCTCCATGGCAGATGCCCCAATTTACGTCTGCAACAGCCTCACTAAACCGCGTTCTTGTCCACCTCGAGTTCTGGCAGATTACGAGAAGGACCCCTTTATAGTCTTCCCCCCTTTCCTTTGGGGCAGCTTTTCCTTTCAGTTTAAGTCTTTATACATTCTTGGTAACAACCCTTTTCATTTGTAATGCTCTCTGTTACAAAGTCTCTCCGATGCTAACACAAGCAGTTTCTTGTGCTCCGTATTTTCCCAATTTATCTTGTCCAAACTTTTTTTTTTTTTTTTTTTTTTTGAGACAGGGTCTCGCTTTGTAGTTCAGGCTGGCCCTGAGCTCACTATGGTGCCCAGGCAAGCCACTGCGAACTCAGCAATCCTCCTGTCTCTGCCTCCCGAGTGCTGTTGTCCAAACTTTTTAAAAAATTGCCTGCCCTGGGCTGGAGATTTAGCTCAATGGTTCCGGCACCTGCCTAGCAAGCACAAGGTCCCTGGTTCGATCCTGGTAACCACACACAACAATAGCGGATGTGGTGATTCATGCCCACCAGCAATCAGTACCACATACCACATCATTGTACAGATTTGTTTTATCACATCATTGTACACATTGCGTTGTGGCTCCCGCCTGTAATCCCAGCACTCAGGAGGCAGAGACAGGAGGATTGCTGAGTTCAAGGCTTGCCTGGGCTACATAGTAATCTTGAGGCCAGCCTGAACTATGAAGCAAGACCCTGTCTCAAAAAAAAAAAAAAAAGCCTGCTTGCTTTTCTGAAAATGTTTAGCCTTTCTTCCTGAATGTATTTAGATACACATAAAACTTCACTTTCAAATTACTTTGTCTTGGGGGCCAGGGATTCAGCTCAAGTGGTACCACACCTACTTTGGAAGCATAAGGGCCCGAGTTAGATCCAGTACCATCAAAAAAAAACAAGTTAACGGAGTACACCAAATTATTTTCTTAATATTCTAAAATATTATTCCCGATTACTTATGAATTCTATCACTGCTGAAAAGAATGTTATAGTTTAACTGCACAGGTACCTTGGTCTTCTCCCTCTGGTTTTCTTAGTTCTTCTCTCCACAGTTTGACTGTATGTCTAAATATGTATTTAAATTTATTCACACTGACTGGGGTTCACAATGCTTTTAGAGTCTGATGATTTGTGTCACTTACTCATTCTGTGACACTCCTGGCTTTCTAAGTTTGGGCACTCCATCTCCCTTTCCTATGATCCTGAATTCACACTACAGGAAGATCAGACCTTTTTGTTATATTCCATTCCTAACTCCTTGCTATGGCTTAATGTATTCCTTGAAGTTCATGTGTAGAGACTCAATCCCTAATACCACAGCACTGGGGCAACCTATAAATGGTGATTAGGCCAAGAGGGCATTGTCATTGGGCACAGAGTAAGGTCACCTCTCACAGCAAGTGAGCTGTCATGGGAGGGGTTACCAAAGGTCCCACTATTTCTTTTTCTCAGTGTGATCCTTTCCACCGTGATAAAAAACAGCATCAAGACCCTGGCCAAACATGGGTGCCATGCTCTTGAACTGCCTGGACTCTGTAACTATGGAAACCAAATAAACTTCCAATGTCTTATGAATTGCTCAGTCTGTAGCATCTTGTGATTGCAGCAGAAAAGAGCCTAAAACAATCCTATTTCACAGTTTTAAATTCTGTATCTAAGAACCATTATAGATAATTCCTTAAGAACTAAGTTCAAATCCATGAATTCTTTTTCACCGTGTCTAATCTGCTTATTAATTCAATGGTTCTGTTTTTTTATATTTCTAAGAATTCTATTTTTTAAAAAAGTTCTAGTTCAGTGGTAGAGGGGTTGCCTTATATGCAAAGATGGTGGGTTCAATGCCCAGCACCTGGTCAACTGGGATACAGATTTTATGTGTGTGTGTGTTGTGTACACGTATATATAAAGTATGTATTTTGAAGGGGCTTTTTGACAGTCTTACACACACATTTGTTTTGGCTTTTTTGATATACAATCTTGCCAAATAGTCCAAACTATCCTTGAACTATGTAGCCCAGACTGGCCTCAAGTACATGTCATGCTTCCTGCATCAGTCTCCCAACTGCTGAAACTGTAGCCATGTACCACTACAACTGGCTCAAATCTGATATTCTGGCTCTCAGTCATCATTTCCAAATCTCTCTTTTAATTCCATAATTCAAATTCTTGAAAATCTATTCCTGAAATTTCTTATTTTTGAGTATCTTCCTTCACGGTATATTACTTCATCATGTTTTTAGATTTTCAGATATTCAGCTTATGTTCAAAAGGGCTTTTGCTGTGGGAATACTGGTAGACCAAGTTTTCCGTTTCTGCCAAACTTCCTAGAATATTACCAGTCTGGAATCAGCTTAACGTCTCAGCTTGCAGTTTCCCAAAGAACATGATAATATAAACTTCAAGTCTATGATCATATGAAACAGGGCCATCATTATAAATTTTCAGGGAAGAGTCGGGGATGTACCCCAATGGTACAGCACTTGCCTAGCATACGCAAGGGCCTCATTTTATCTCTAGCAAAAAAACAAAACACACACACACACACACACACATAGAGGCAAACACACCTCAGAAGAAACTACTCTTACCTAACACATTCACACACATTCCCCATCAACATATACCAAGACAATGTCATTACTTAAGTCTCTATCAGCAAAAAGAGGTTTCTCATAGAAACACTACACTTTCACTGAGGATAGACTCAAGGCACTCTTAGAACATGACAGCTTCAGTGCATATCTCATGTCCTGGGTCTCTCACAGTTACTAATACATTACAGAGATAGCCAAAGGTTGCAGAAATCAGCAGTTTTAAGCACAGGAGAGAAAACAACTTTAGTTTCCATAGTTTCTCAGTTGTGTACAAAGCTTTTTAGGTGATCTGTTCACTATCAGGCTAGAAATGGAACCCTAGGGGTGCCTTCCAAAGTACCAGGAGGAATATATTTGCCTTCAGAATCTCTGCCTGGAAACAAAGAACCAGAAGCCAGGTTATCTTGAACTGTTTCAAAATGTACTTCAGGAGCAAGTCCTGGCACCATCTTCCCACGAAACAAGCTGTGACCCAGGGTCATCCTCAGGAATATGCGTCTTTCTCTAGGCCCTATTATTTCTGAAGAACACTGGAGAGAACATTTCCAGCTGAAGACCAAAGCTCAGACACTGACACTTCCGCTTGCCTTTTTCTGTAATCCCACTAAAACCACTGCCAAGTTTTCTAAGGCATAAATCCATCAAGACAGAACAAGTGGTAGCTGGCCAGGAAGATTCCTAAGTCAGCTATGGAAAAAGGTAAGAGGAAACATGACTTCCAGCACAGAACCCTCTAACATTTAGGAACTTGTGGCAGTGGTAGAAAGAAGGGGTAAGGACAAGTCCAAAGCAGACTTGGTTGGCAAGAGCAGCCTGACCCTCAGATGCTACCACCGTGATGGCTGCTGGCTGGCCCTTCCCAAGCCTGAGAGACGTGTTCATTTCCTGAGGTGGAGACAAGGAGAGCATCAGGAGATCTCCCCAACTCTCTGCCCTGCGGTGGCTTCCAGAGTGTCAGTGTCCAGCCCAGAGCCTCCAGATGGAAAGCAGGTGATTTTGGTTCCGAAAACAGCCCAACCTGATCTCCCAACTTTTAGCAAGCTTCACTCAAGAGCTCACAGCTTTCAATTAGTATTCAGGCCCATTCTTAAATAAGAATAGCTCTAGGAAAGAATAGTAAAAATAAAAACAGGCAGGACAAAAAGATGGAGAAAACAGACATTGTGCACGAAGAAAACATCAAGAATTCTATTCAGAATCTGTACAATTATCATTTGCAATATTCAGATACATGCCAAGACTCTATTCTTTCTCAGAGAGAAAGTATAATCTAGCCATGAAAAAAGAATAAAACGGCACTGTTAAAAGACAAGAGAACAAAAGAGTTCCCTAGAGTTTTATATCTTACGAATCTATCTCTGCCTATCTGCTACATGCTAGCAAAAAGTCAACAGAAGGGTTATTCTCACCTGTGAATAAAACTAACAAAATCTCACCAAAAAAAGTACAGCAAATTTACAAAGATTTGGAAAACATACAAGAAAAGATAAGAAATTTGGAGGCTCAATTCAGGAAGTCCAAAACTGAGTAAGAATTTAAGAAAGAAAGGACCAGCTTTTGCTTAAAGACCAGCAAATTAGGTGAAAACAGGACCCTACCAGCGCTCCTTGTGTGAAACAGCACAACAGTGTAAACCAGAAAAGGTCCTAACTACAACTATCCCATTAGAAAAAAACGTCACCAGAAAAGACCAGGAATCTGAGCGAACATCCAACAACCAGTGCATGCAAGCTAGGATACCAGGCAATGCACCACAAGTCAGAGGGGTAGGAAGGTTCTCCTTACAAGCCCATATCCAGTTGATTATCCATGAAAAGCAGAACAGAAGAAAAGCAAGACCACAAAAATCTAGCTCCTCTTTATTTACCCTTTCTCAAAGTGTATTAGAGAGACCCAGGAATGTAGCTAGCTCAGTGTGGTGCTGTGCCTGCTTGGCAAGCACAAGGTCCTGAGTTTGATCCCCACTACAAAAAAAAAAAAAAGCTGGGCGCGGTGGCTCACGCCTGTAATCCCAGCACTCAGGAGACAGAGACAGGAGGACTGTTGAGTTCAAGGTTTGCCTGGGCTACATAGTGAGCTCAGGTCCAGCCTGAACTACAAAGCAAGACCCTGTCTCAAAAAAAAAAAAAAAAAAAAAGATTGGTCAATTAAAATGTAGTATCTCAGGGCCAGAGGGTTAGCTCAGCGGTTCTGGCGCCTGCCTTGCAAGCGCAAGGTCCTGAGTTCGATCCCCAGTAACCACAAATAATGCTGGGCATGGAAACATGCCCACCAACCATCAACACCGCATACTACAATGCCGGACGTGGTGGCTCACGTCTGTAATCCCAGCACTCGGAGGCAGAGACAGGAGGATTGCTGAGTCCGCGGCGGCTTGCCTGGGCACCATAGTGAGCTCAGGGCCAGCCTGAACTACAAGGCAAGACCCTGTCTCAAAAAGAAAAAAGAAAAAAAATGTAGTGTAGAGGGCCAGAGATTTAGCTCAGTGGTTCCAGCACCTGCCTCGCAAGTGCAAGGTCCTGAGTTCAATCGGTCCTGAGTTCAATCCCCAGTAACCCCAATACAATGCTGGGTGTGGTGACTCATACCCACCAGCAATCAATACCACATACCACAGTGCCGGTGTGGTGGCTCACGCCTGTAGTCCCAGCACTCAGGAGACAGAGACAGGAGGATTGCTGAGTTCCAGGCTTGCCTGGGCTATGTAGTGAGCTCAGGGCCAGCCTGAACTACAAAGCAAGACCCTGTCTCAAAAATCTCAAAAAAAAAAAATGTAGTGTAGAGTGTGCAGTATAAAATGAAGCAGGAAACAAAGAGGCACACATAACCCTAGCACTCCAGGAGACTGAAGCAGGAGGATCATAAGCTCAAACCAAACCTGGGCAGTTTATTGACTCAGCAAGACCTTGTTGCAAGACAGGGTCTGGCTATGTAATTCATAGCCTTGAACCCACTATGCAGCCCAGGGTGGCCTCCTTGTGATGATCTTCCTGCCTTAGCCTCTGAGTGCTACAATTATAGGCATGTCATCACCACACCCGGCACAAAAAAAATTTTAAAAGGGCTGTGATGTAGCTCAGTACAGAGGTTCTGGATTCAATCTCCCATACACAAAAAAACAAAATGAACAAAGAAAACTTTAATCCACACACAAGAGATAAGTGATAGGTATATTCAGAATGATGAACAAGGAAGATACAAGGTAACTGCCAGGTGAGGATGGAAGCCATAACCTGCATGGAAACTCTGTCTAAACCTCTAGCTGCCCCCTGAACGACACACATACAGGAGTGGAACAGACTCCAAGCAAACAAAAGAGGATCAAAGAACTGAACATTTATTGCAACAGTGGCCAAAACAGAGAAAATCAGTTAAGATGATTACCTGTTAAAATAAAAATAGACAATAGGAGAAATGTGAAATCAATGCTTTTGAGAAGAACCTGACAGAATTCAGAATCTGTACAATTACCATTTGCAATATTCAGATACATGACAAGACTCTATGAGAAACGGGCATATGTGCTCCACATCAAGAGGAAATATGGAGCAGGGAGGCGGCTCAGTGGCACCGCACCTGCCTGGCAAGTGCGAGGTCCTGAATTCAATCCCCAATACCAAAAAAAAAAAAGGAACACAATCTTTGGAGGCCTAAAGTAAGTATGTGGTAGGATATGCAAGGACACAGAAAAAATGATTTTCTAATGAATGCACAATAGATTGGATTAGCAAAGAAATAAAATCTGTATTTTTAAAAGTCATTCTGAAAATCTAAAACTGAAAAACACCACATCTGAAACTTCACCAAGACAACTTAAGAGTAGATGACTAGATGAAAGTAAAGCACTGTAATAGTAAAATGAGTAGTAACTTTTACATCCTAGGAAACCCCATAACTCAATGTTACCTCACAACATTGACACAAGCCCTCACACTTAAGAAATACCACTTCAAAGAACACTAAAATATTCTTTTATTGGAAAAGCTGCCCATTTTATAACTTTTTATTTTTATTTTTATTTTTATTTTTATTTTTTTTGAGCCAGGGTCTCGCTTTGTAGTTCAGGCTGGCCCAGAGCTCACTATGTAGCCCAGGCAAGCCTCAAACTCAGCAATCCTCCTGTCTCTGCCTCCTGAGTGCTGGGATTACAGGCGTGAGCCACCACGCCCCGCACTGTGGTATGTGGTATTGATTGCTGGTGGGCGTGAGTCTCCACACCCAACATTGTATGTGGTTACCCGGGACTGAACCTTGCACTTGCGAGGCAGGCACCGGAACCACTGAGCTAACCCTCCGGCCCCATTTTACAGCTTTTAAGGTGCTTCTTAACATTTACAGGTTGTTTTACTCTGAACATTAACTAAAAGTTAAGCATTAAATGATTTTTCTATATCAACTGAGACAATCATATAGTCTTCCTTCTTTTCCTCTGACAATATGGTGAATTCAACTGATTTTCAATTATTACTAAATATGCATTCCAGAAATTAAAAACAGTCATGTGCACTATCATTTTTACATATTGCTAGAGTTTAGTAAGGATTTTTTTTTAAAAGTTTTTCTTTTTTCTTTGAGACAGGGTCTCGCTTTGTAGTTCAGACTGGCTCTAAACTCTCAGCAATCCTCCTGCCTCTTCCTCCTGAGTGTTAGGATTACAGGCGTGAGCCACCACGTGCCGGTATTGTGGTATGTGGTACCAGTGACTGAACTCAGGACCTGTGTTTGCCAGCAAGACACCAGAACCACTGAGCTAAATCCCTGGCACCTTGTAATGATTTTTGTATCACACGTTTACTCAAGTTATTAGCTCCATTTACTTACCTGTTCTATGTTTCCTTATCTCTTCTATTGTCTTCTTTCAACTGGCTAATTCTCTTAACTATTCCACTTGTCCTGATTTTTAGTTTGAAATCTATAGTTTTTCTGTCCTATTCTGGTTACCCCAGGGTACAGCATGTCTTCTTAAATTATAGAAATCTAGGGCCGGAGGGTTAGCTCAGTGGTTCCGGTGCCTGCTTTGCAAGCACAAGGTCCTGAGTTCGATCCCCGGTAACCACATAGAATGCTGGGCGTGGAGATATGCCCACCAACAATCAACACCGCATACCACAATGCCGGACGTGGTGACTCACGCCTGTAATCCCAGCACTCGGGAGGCAGAGACAAGAGGATTGCTGAGTTCGCGGCGGCTTGCCTGGGCACCACAGTGAGCTCAGGGCCAGCCTGAACTACAAAAGCGAGACCCTGTCTCAAAAAAAAAAATTATAGAAATCTAACATCAGGACTGAGGGTACTTAATTGGTAGAGCTCTTGCTTAGCACCCACAGAGCCTTAGGTTTGATTCCCAGCACTAAGGTGGGGCAAAAGAAAAAAACCTAACATTAATTTGTAATTCCACTCTCTTCCTAACAAGTTAAAAAACTGCAACAACTTAACTCCATTTTCACTCCTCTCCCACATACCTCACTGTTAGCATGCAGTTTGTTCCCTATGTACTTTTTTTTCACACACCAGATGCCCAAGTATGTACCATTTTCATTGCTCTTCATTCTTCTTCACATCTCTGACCTTCTTCTGAATCATTTTCCTTCTCCCAAAAAAATACCTCCTTTATGTAAAGCCATCATTCCTGAAAGATAATTTCACTTGATACAGAATTTTTGTTTGACAGCTATTTCTTTCAACATTTAAAGCTACTGGCAGGCTGGGGTTTAGCTCAGTGGATTTAGCATTAGCCTAGCAAGCACAAGGTCCTGAGTTCGATCCCCAGTACCACATACCACAATGCCAGGTGTAGTGGTTCACGCCTGTAATCCCAGCACTCAGGAGGCAGAGGCAGGAAGATTGCTTTAAATTCAAAGCTTGCCTGGGCTACATAGTGAGTTAGGGGCCAGCCTGAACGACAAAGCAAGACCCTGTCTCAAAAAACTAAAAAATAAAATAAAATAAAACAAAGCTACTGTTTTCCAATTTACATGGTTTCTGTTGTGATGGTGGCTGTTGCTATACTGTGACTCTTTTGATTGTAATGTCTTTTTCCCTGTTTTTTTTTTTTTGAGACAGGGTCTCGCTTTGTAGTTCAGGCTGGCCCTGAGCTCACTATGTAGCCCAGGCAAACCTCGAACTCAGCAATCCTCCTGTCTCTGCCTCCCAAGTGCTGGGATTACAGGTGTGAGCCACCACGCCCGGCACTTCTTTTTCCCTGTTTTTAAGATCTCTTTCCATCTTTAGCTACCAGAATTTTGACATGATAACTGTTTTATTCATTATCTTACCTTAACAGAACTTGCTAAATCTACAGCTTGATGTTTTTCACTAGCTTTAGAAAGTAATCGACTATTCTCCTGCTTCGTTCTTTTCCTTCTACCTCTTTTTTGTTTTTGAGACAGGGTCTCACTTTGTAGTTCAGGCTGGTCTTGAACTCACTATGTAGTCGAGGCTACCCTTGAACTCACAGCAATCCTCCTGCCTCTGCCTCCTGAGTCCTGGGATTACAGGCATGAGTCACCACACCTGGCACTGTAGTATGTGGTTGCTGCGGATCAAACTCCTGAGACTGTGCTTGCCAGGCAGACGCCAGAACCACTGAGCTAAATCCCTGGGCCCCCTCTACTTCTATGGCACTGATTACACAGATCTCAAACATTCTCACTTCACCCTCAGTATTATTCATCTTTTTGTTTCTCCATGGTTGTCTATATGTTTTATTCTGATCTACCATAGTTCACTGATCTCTTTAGTTGTATGTAATCTGACAAAAATCATATATTGGGTTCCTAATTTCTGTTGTACAGATCAATTCTATAACAGCTTTCTCTTTTGGTAATTTATAGTACTCATCTCTCCACTGAAATTCCTACTCATCCATCTCCCTGACCACAGCAAACACTACTATTGCAAGTATGTGCAAGATACCTCTGATCTGAAGCTCATCCTGGTCTGCTTCAACTGTAATATTTCTGCTGGCTATATATATAAGATCATCAGCCAGTCATTACATTTACCAAACTGCACAAATAAAGCTGAGTCCTAGAATGAAGTAAATCCTTCAGAAAGAATTTACATGTGTTCCTGACAGGCAGGAAAGATACCATTAATCCCAAAATATTTTAATCCAATTAAAGGGTTATTTCTATGTTGGGCTTCTCTTGTCCCTAGGAGGAATCTCAATCTAAAAGGAAGGCTTAACTACATCCACCCTGTAGTTTCTGTTTTCTTAACCAACAAGGCTATCTAATGCAATGTTCACTTCCCAACTGCCCCACAGAATGACTGAAAACTCAAAGTCAGCATCATGTGCCTTTCTTACACAATCCTAGCCTGACAAGCCTACCTTCTTAGTTGTACAATGCCTTCAACCCAAGATACTCTCTTTATCTTGTCCAGTTTTTCCAGTTGCCTTCAGAAAGGAGTATGGTCCTGATCACTGGAACAGAAAATCTTTACAGCTACTTTTTACCCACCTTCCAGATATTTTTCAGGACCACCATATGTCCAAAGCCAAGGGTGTATCTTCACACATACAGAAACTGAGTTCACCAAATACACTACATAAGACTGCCCATGGAACATTTTGAACAAGAACAGAAACCTCAAGTCCAGGTAAGTAAATTCTATTCCAAAATGAGGGGGAAAAGAATTCACTTTCAACCACCTTCACTGCTGCACACTGGTATGGACTGAACAGTGTCTCTTCAGAATTCAGACTGAAGGCCTAGCCTCCAATGTGACTGTGTTGAGATGGAGAGGAAGAGACCTGTGCACCCATGGATAAAAGGTCACCCAAGGACACAGCACGAAGAAGCCATTTAGGGGCCAGGGATTTAGCTCAAGTGGCACCATGCCTACGAGGAGATGGGGGGAGGGGAAGGAAGAAAGGGAGAGGGAGAAGAGGAAGAGGAAGAAAAGGAAGAGGAGGAAGAAGAAGAGGAGGAGGAAGAAGGAAGAGGAAGAAGAACAAGAAGAGCAAGAAGAAGAAGAAATCTATAAGTTAAGAAGATGCTCTGCCCCTCCCCCATCAACATTGCCAGCACCTTAACCTGGGACCCTACTACCAGGCCCTACTACCATCAGAAGACAAGTTTTTGTTGCTGGAGCCACCCAGAACTTTTTTACAGCAACCTAGGCTGAGTAAGACGCAATTCATGTCACCTACAATGTGACCTTTTCAATTAGAAACATTCTCACATATTTAGTACCATCTAAATCCATGAGCAAGGTCTTACAAATGGGCTTACACAGGACACCTGTTACCACTGCACTCCAGCAGGAAGTTTGCTGAATAAGGACAGTGGAAAGTAAGGGACTCTGAAGAACAAGTTGTCCCAAACCGCCTTCCCTGTTCTCCAGCCAATCATGCCAAAGGGCTGCACAAGAGAACAAGACACACACTCAGCCAGGAACAGGAATTCACTCCTGCTCCTGCCAAAAGAAATACTATCTACTACCGTTATTACCACCTGTGAAATCAGAATCTCACCACACCAAGATTTTGTCAAATACAATGTACACCCAGGGCATCATAGCACACATCTGTTAACGCCAGCTACTCAGGAGGCTAAGGCAGGAGGACTGTAAGTTCAAGAACAGCTTGAGCGACTTAACAAGACCCTGTCTCAAACTTTTTTAAAGGGGCTGGGGAGCTAAGTATGGTAGATCTTGACTGTAATTCCAGCACCCTGGGAGGCTGAGGCAGAAGATCACAAGTCTGAGCCCAGCCCAAGCAATTTAGCAAGATGTTATCTCAACATTTAAAAACAAAAAATCCTTTTTAAAAATGAGCTGGGCAAAGGCCCGAGTTCGATCCCCAGTACCGCAAAAATCAAATCAAATCAAATCAGATCTCAAAATGCATTCAGAAAAAAAATTCTTAAAAAAAAAAAAAAAGCTGGGAAGCTGGGGATGTAGCTTAATGGTTCCAGCAAGGTTCCAAGTTCGATCCCTGGTAACCACATAACACAATGCCGGGCATAGTAGCTCACGCCTGTAATCCTAGCCCTCAGTAACCACATACCACAATGCCAGGTGTGGTGGCGTGCTGGCTCACGTCCATAATCCCAGCACTTGGGAGGCAGAGGCAGGAGGACTGCTGTGAGTTCGAGGCTGACCTGGGCTACAAAGTGAGTTCAGAGCCAGATGAACTACAAAGTGAGACCCTGTCTCACATTAAAAAAAAGTGAACTGGGGATGTAGCTCAGTACAAAGGTCCTAGGTCCAATTCCTAGCACTGTTTAATGAAAGTGTGCACATGGAGGAGTGGTGCTTGGCTGAGGATGTAGCTTTGTAGTAAGAGGCCTGCTAAGCATGCAGGAGGCTATGAGTTCAATCCCAGTACCACCAAAAAGAATCATATACCTTGTTACCTAGCACATTCAGCAAGTACTGTGGACCTCTGAGGCAGCCTGGAGCAGGTGAGTACACACAGATGCATGCATACGGGTACAATCCAAACCCAGGCCGGCACGTAAGTGCCAGTCCTGTCCCACGCCCCCTTGTCACACAATAACTGCACTTTCAAAACACAACAAGGCCTGCTGAGTTCTCCCCGGGCACCAAGCCGAAACCTCTTGTCTCTGGAGGCTACTTCAACCTCTGTAATTAGGCATTTCATTTTACAGGGTGGTCTGAGGGGCTGCTCACAGACTGCCACAGATGGCCCACTCCTGTCACAGAGCTTCCGGAACCACTGCCTGGGTGGCCTCAAAGGTGGGGGACGGGGAGAAATGAGAATTAAATTGTGTCATATACTGGTACAAATTCTCACTACTGCGTGATTGTGATGTGTGTGTATAAAAGAACACAGCCATTTTTATTATGTAAAATATTCAAATTTTAGAACCCAGAAATTAGTCTTTGCCATCTCTTCTTGCCAAACAACCTGTATAAATGGCATATAATCACAAAACCCACCAAGAAGAACTTTGATAAAACATAGTCTATATCTAATTTTTGGAATTTTACACAGCTATTAAAAAAACCAAAGTAGAATCGGACACGGTAGTGCAGGCTTGTAACTCAAGCACTCAAGATTTTGAGGCAGGAAGACTGTAAGAGGCCAGTAACACCTTGTCTCAACCTCCTTGCACACACAGACACACAAAGAACAAAATCAAAGTAGGTTCATATTATTAGAAAGGTTGCCAGACAGGTGAGCTTAAAAAACATGACATGCAACAACTAGGTAGAAATCAGACACTGTGAACAGAAAATGGACACAAAACAGTTCATGTGTATGATAATGTTCATATAAAATGGAATAACTAACTTAAATTGCTTGCTGTAAATCAAGACAGTAGTGCCCCTTGGCAGGCAGTACTTGGGTTAGTACTTGACAGTAACAATAAGGACCTGGGGCTGGAGGTGTGGCTCCGAGGTTGAACCTGTGCTTCCCCTAGGTTCAACCCTTAAGACTAAAAGAGGTTGGTAGATTTCTGATTCTTGATCTGGATTATAATTACATGGACCCCATTCAGTTTGTGAAAATTCATGAAGCAGGCACTTACAGTAATTACACTTTCTGTTTGGGTTTTTTTTTTGGTGCTAGGAATCGAACCCATCACACATGCTAACTATATGTTCTACCACTGGGCTACACCCCTAGTCAAAATTTACTATTCTATGTTATACTTCAATTAAATGCCTAGAAAAGTGATACCATTTGGAGATAAAAAGAGAAAACAAAAAAACCCTCTATTTCTTTAAGTACTTCCTCCAGATGCAAAGCTAAAAATGTCTGGCAGAGTACACCCCAACTTTTAAGGCATACCTTGAATAGTACACAGGTTGGGGACAGGTAAAGGAGACTCCTGTTTTATCTCTAATAGCTAAATTTTTTTTTTTTTTGAGGCAGGGTCTTGCTTTGTAGTTCAGGCTGGCCCTGAGCTCACTATGTAGCCCAAGCAAGCCTCGAACTCAGCAATCCTCCTGCCTGTCTCCCAAGTGTTGGGATTACAGGACTGAGCCACCAACCCCAGCATTTGTGGTATGTGGTACTGATTGCTGGTGGATGTTGAGTCACCACACCTGGTATGGTTGTATGTGGTTACTGGGATTCAACCAGGGACCTCCACTGAGCTAAATCTCCGGACCTAATAGCTAAATTTTTACAACTGATTATATGTGTATTACTTGTACAACTAAAATTAGTTACATGTAAAACAGGAAGAAAAGAAGGGCCAATGTGTCCTCTGCTCCCCAACTATACCCAGGGTGGCTAAAAGGAGACAGTCCAGGGAGGAGAGATCTGGGTGGTGAGGTCCTCAAGGCAGGGAGACAGGACCATATTCCCTGGCCTTCTGCTCCCACCTGACCCCCTGCAGGATATACCCTCAGGCACAGGGGCCATGGGAGAGGGCTGTCAGGTGAGAAGAAAACATAACTTCTTCCAAATCCTCAGTCTAGTTCCTAAGCCCCTAGTACTCTGATGCCTGTGTTGTCCAAGAACAGAGAAGCTAAGTTTCTCGTGTTGTAAATCCCATTTAAAACCTAGATGTAAAGGAAATTCCCAAGAAGTACATAAAAGAAGGTCTTCCCAACTTATGGTTGCCAGCCCAGGGCTCACCTATGCTTTCTGAATCAATGGACAGAACACAGCCCTACTGTGGTTAGAGGGGGACAAGGGCTGTCAGCGACTCTGGGCACCACAGAGCATTGTGCTTGTACCTGAAAACATAACGTACCACTGCACAAGCCTTAGGAAAAACACCCTGGCATCAGCACTCCAGAGGCAGCTTCCAAGTCAGCCTCTGGTTTTAATTGGTTCAAGTCTGGGAGGCAAACAGGAATCCCTCCCTCTCCTCAGATGGACAGACAACAGCTGGTCTCCAAAATGTTCAGCCACAAACCAGAGGAAGCAGCCTCCTCCATCTTCCAGCCAAAGGCTTGGGTTTCCAACCAGCCTTCCTTTTCTTTCCCCAGAACTAATTTTAGCCTCCTTGGTTGTCAGAGTGGAACTGAAATAGTCTGCAGAGGAACACGTTTGCAAAAAAGCATGAACTTGCCTCACAAAACACCTCAGCTCCAGCCCAGAAACTAGCCAGGGAAAAGCCCCATGGCGCAGCAGGGTGGGCCCTCCAGAGAACATTCCCCAGGGAGGAGGCCTACAACCTGCCCAGTAGAGCAGACTTCCTTTCCACACGGGCCTTCAGCAATCACATGTCCATGAATGAAACACCCAGCTGGAGCTGCCATTCCCTGAGAGGATCTGAAAAAGGCGCACGTAGGTACACAGTGAGACAGGGTAACCCGGGCAAATCATGTCCCAAGCCAGGAAGGAGGCCATTACTGGTCCTGGGCCAGGAAGAGGCACAGCTGGCCCCAAACAGTTCCAGCCTGCTCCATCAGTTCATTTCTAGTACCTTCCACTCTCTCAGGCAGAGATATTGCTGACAGCCTCTGTAAACAGACTAAAAGAAGCAATGTCTCCTTACCCAGGAACAGCCCACAGGACCACAAGGAGCAGGCACCTGTGGGGCCTGGGACCCGAGTCCAGTAGAGAATGAAAGACCACAGAGGAAGCCCAGGACAAGGGTAGGTGTCTGTTCTGAAATAAAACACTGATGGAATGGGAGGGAAGTAAAAGAAAAAGAATTCCAGGAAGGCAACAAAGTCTCCTGGGAAAAAAATTCAAGAGTTGACACTAGAAGCCTCAATCCCAGCACATACTTCACACAGCAGTGATGTGGAATCCTCAGGAACTGAGGTTCACAGCAACTTTCCTCCCATCCTAAAGCCCAGTCTAGAATCAGCTCCCAGCACACAAGCCACAGCTTAAGAAGCCCCCAAGGAGGAAGAGTCCTCAGAAAGTCTCCTAGAAGAGCCAGCAGAGGCCAGGGGAGTAGAAAACAAATGTGCCTACAGCCATGGGGGTGGCCACCCTGCCAAGCCCAGCACACAGGCCTCCCTGGAGATTAACTGTGTCCGTCAAGGACTCCAGTGCTGGCACCCATCTCCAGCAGTGCTGCCCACCGCACCTCCCCAGGTCCACAGGAGGAAGCTGGGCCCTGTGCTTGGGTTCCAATCCAGCCACCACACCCTGAGAAGGGAGGGACTCATGCCCATACCTTTCCGGGGAGGCTGCCCCCCTGCCCTGGTGTTCCCAGCCTGGGAACTCCAGGCCCACAGCCCCTGTGGCTCCTCAGAGCGCCATACAGCAGGCCCACTTGGGGGAAAGGGCATGCCTTCGTCCAGCTACACCCCCAGCGCTCCTCTCAGTAGACAGGGTCAGCCTCAGCTCAGCTCGTGGGGCTCCCAGGTGAACCAAGGGGGTGTCAGGCAGGCAGAGAGGCCCCAGCAACAGGCACTTCCTGACATTCTACGTGGGCAGGAGGGAGAGGCATGAGTGCCAGGCTCAAGGCAACGGGCAGATTGGGTGGGCGGGTGCGGGCAGGCAGGCTGCCCGGCCACCCACAACAGCCGCCTCCCTGAAACCCGAACCACTTCTGGGAAAACTCAAGGACGCCAGCATTCTCCTCAGTGGCAAGCAGTACACCCAAACCACCAATTCTGAGCCAAACTCAAGCTGAACAGAGGTTTAACGACTCTCCTGATTTGGGGTGAACCCCACCTCCAGCCCTAAGTCTGAGGGGAGAGGAAAGTGGAGGTGTATTCATAGCCATCACTCCCATCCCTCACACATCATAAAAGCACAAGGACATTCCAGACCCCTGATTCTCAACCTGAGTGTCACTTTACCTCCTCCAGGAACTTTTAACATCTTACAATTATTTTCCTTGTCATGAAAGGTGCTACTGGAATGAATGGACAGTAGCTGGGGATGCTGAGAAACATCAACAATGTGTAGGGCAGCACTGCCATCACCACCCACACTGCCACCCTACACCCACAATGAAGAATCACCAGCTCCAAATGGTCAATAGTCCAGAGACTAAGAACTGTTCCTGGAAGAGGCCCCTACTTTGGGGCTGTCAGCCAGTCACTTTCAGAATTACTGCTCTTATCGTTGGGCCACCCCGATCCCAGCCAAGAGGACAGGTCAGTGCCTGGACATAGATCTAAACGCCCGACCCTCAGTTCCCACTTTCTTTTTCTCTGAGCCCCCAAGCAAAGGCATTCAAGAAGGTGGCTTTCTGGAAAAGACCAGGGCTGGGATCTAAGTAACAAGTAGAATCACAAATGAATAAGGAGGGGACATTTTCAGAGTCAGAACAGGGTGACTGAGAGGCAGCCAGGTGAAACCAAGTCCAGTGTACACCCAAGTTGACCCTCAAAGAGGTATTATATACAGCCATGACTTCAAAAAAAGAGCTACAATCAGTATGGAAAACAGAATATGGTACACAGTATGGTATACAGGTGCATGACTGTAATCCCAACACTCTGGAAGCCTGAGGCAAGTGGATCACAAGGGCAAGCCCAGTTCTGTCAACTTAGCAACTGGGACCTGGTTTCAATTTTTAAAAAATTAAAAGTGCTGGGGATGTAGCTCAGCATAAAGGCTCTAAGTTCAATGCCCCAGCAGAACCAAAAAAAAAAAAAGTGTGCACACACCATCCAGATACTATCTGTATTTCTTGGAGCAAGTTTAACAGCCTTCTTAGCTTCCAGAGGGACCTGTGACATAAAAGGTCCACGGGGTAAAATGGGGGCTCCTCACTGAGCTCCTTCAAAGAGTTCCTAGGTGACATGCCAGGGTAGATCTAGGAGGTTTGGGGAAACACTGATGCCCAGAAAGACCCACAAAGGAGTTACACTATAGAAGTCCACATAGAGTACCACAGGGTTCTGGATCTTATGTTTTTACCCAGACAGGACTAGAGAAGATAGGTGAATGTCTTACTTACATCATTTGTTTTAGAAGAGCCTCTAAGAGCTGTAGTGGGTACCTACTCCTCCCAAACAACAATTCAGCCAGCAAGACAGCCTTCAGTGTCCAGCAGGCAGAGGGCAGATAGCAGAAGACAGCCTCTGTGATCCATAGCTCTGTAGTCCATGTCCTTGGAAAACTAGTACTACACTGAACCAGAAAGTGGTAGGTCACTCCACCCTCCCTGGAGGTCTGGGGAAAGGGACATGAGACATCTTGTGGCCAGCCTATAAGAAGAGCTCAGGACAGTCAGTCAGGACTAAAATCCGACAAGGATTTTAATATTCCATATGGGACAATGCTCTACCCTGCCCCCACAAGCCTTCCATTCTGAACTCTAGGTAAGAGCAAGCCATCAGACGCTCCTGCAGCATACAGCATATGTGGGATGTCCACTGCAATCAATGCAAAGTGAAGGACACTGGCCTACACAGATCACAGAAGACTGCAGAACGAACCCACCAATTTACAGCATAAATGCCTTCTAGGCCCTTGCTGTCCATTATGGTAGCCACTAGCCAGATGTGACTAGAGTAAATGAAATGCAAAAAATAGAAAATGAGGTGTTCTGCAAGTCTAAAATACACACAAGATTTTGAAGACAAAAAAATGCCAAATGTCTCATTAACTTTTTAATAGAAAATGTGTTAAAGTGAAACAAAATTAACTATCAAAGTTAATTCTACCTCCTGATGGAAAAGGCGGTTTGTGTTCTCCCCAAACTCGTTTGTAAAAGCCCTAAACCCCAGTGTATTGGCATTTAGAGGTGGGGCCCTTGGGAGGTAGAGTTAGATCAGCTCATGAAGGTGGGGCTTGCAGTGAGTCCATCTAAAATCGAGGGAGGGTGCCCTTGACCTTTCTGGAGGCAGTGGTCTGCAAACAGGGAAGACAGTCCTTGCTAGAACCTGACCAGACCAGCAATCTAGTCTGACTTCCACACACCACAACCTTGAGAAAATACAGTACTACTATTAAAAACCTCCCTCTTTATGATTTGTTACGGTGTCCATAGGGGTGCTGGTGCATACCTGTAGTCCCAGCACTTGGGAGGCTGAAGCACAAAGACTGTTGGAGGCAGCCTGGGCTACACAGTGAATGCAAGGCAAGCCTGAGATACCCAATGAGACCCGGTCTCAAAATAAAAATATAATAAAATAAGACACAGCAATTCCCTTTAACATAACTACTAGAAAATTTTAACGTAAGTGGAATGTATATGGTTGACCCTATGTTTCTGATGTACAGCACTGTTCTACTTCTCCCTTCTACCAAGACACTGTATATACCCCAGTGGCCAGGAGCAACATGACAAGCAAAAGCCAAAGGAATAGGAAGGCCAGCTCTGCCCCCGCCTGAACCCAAGAAGTTCTTCCCGAAATTCCTCCCAGGACAGGGCAGCAGCCACCACAGCACTGGCTAGGGTGACAAGAAACAAACATCCCTTTGACTCCTCTTCTTCCCAGGGTGGGAGCACAACCCTGGGGGTCTGACTTCACCTGTCCCCTAACTAGCTATCTATTCTGCTCAGCTCACCCAACAGGCGAGTCGAGGCAAGAAACTGGGCCACAGAGCGATAATTCACGCCGCCTCACTTGAGGAGCAAGTGGGATCTGGGACTAGACCGCAAAAGGTTGAGGGTAGGAAGTAGCCCCCAGATCCCATATCTGGGGTCCATGAGTACTGAGAAGGCTTAAGGGGCCAGACCTGTTCTGAAGCTGAAGCCCAGATGGCCTCGAGGCAGCCAGATGGGCCACTACCTCATATCAAGGTGGCCTTCTCTATCCCTTCAAGCTGTCCTTCCAGGTGAAGGAAAATGACTCTCAAAAAGGCAGAATCAGAAAAGAACAAATTGTTTACCCCCAAACACAGTTTCGTGTCTACCAACCAAGAAATGGCTTTAAAAGAGCCGCAAGTCTTTTCCCACAGTGTGCTCAGGTATAAAAAAGTTGTCGCTGCCCTGGTACCCCCCACTTGGGCTCCGCAATTCCCAGGCCACAGCGATAACCCTCTCGCTCTCTGCATTAAAGGATGAGTCTTGTCTCCCCCCCCAGGGGGTTCAGAAGGGAACGGAGGAGGGAGGGGATACAGTGGACATCCCGATCCCCACCCCGCAGCAGCTGGGGGATCCCAGCGCCTCCTCTGCACGCCCAGCCCCGCCCCTCACGGGTTTCCCAGACTCCGCGCTGCCGCCACCTCGGGCGGCAGGGGACCCGTACTGCATGTGTAATGGGGGTTGGGAACAAAGACGCATTGGCCCCAGCGCCCCGCCGCCCGGCTCAAGCCACCCCCACCGCCCCGAGCTCTAAGTGGAGCTTCAAGGCCCGGCTCCCCGTTTTTCAAGACTACCCCAAACCAGTCTCAGCGCGTCCACCCGCGTGGGCACGCCCCAGCACACTAAAAGAGGGAGATGGGCGCTTCAGGTTTGGAGAGGAAAGCGCTTTCCCTGAGCAACTCTGCGTGTATCCTCCCTCAAGTACCCATCTACCAACCAGACGGTCGCGAGCGCTGCCGGCTACACGCCCGCGGCTGCCGGCGAGTTGAAGGCGGGTCACCCACGCCGGCCACGTGCCTCTGGGAGGCCGGGCAAACGGAGACCTGTTGGTTTCCTTCTTATTTCGCTCCCATCCCAGGTGCCCAAAACAAAGCGGCTTCGCTAGGTGAGCGCGCTCTGCATCTGGGGCCCACAGCAAGGAAAGCAGGTGGAAGCCCGCGCCAAAGCAAGCCGTGCGCCGAAAGCGGGGCAGCCAGGCGGGATGGGGTAGGGGATCCTCCGGGCGGTGTGAAGCTGCCCCTTGGCGCCGCTCCCCCTAGCAGAGGTTCTAGGGACACGCAATCCTCCCCCGGCCACAATCCCGCCGCCCCGCTCCTCCTCACGCTCTTTCCCGGTTCCATGAGTCCGCGCAGGCTGGACTCCGAGCCAGACGCTCCGGGTCTCGGCCCCCATTGCGGCGCGCCTCGGCAAACCAGAGTCTTGCGGTCGAGCTCGATCCCCGAGACCCGCGCGTGCCCCTAACCCCAGCCCGGGGAGGTGCGAACTGGGCAGGTGGCGCGGCGACGAGGCCGCGGGCCCGCCCTTTGTTGGTAAACAGCGCGCGGCACCCTCCCCACACCGCCCGGTTCTCACCCGCGCACAGCGATCCCCAGAGGAGGGCGAGGGCCGCCCAGGGCGCCGTCATGTTCCGCGGCGCCGCCCCGCGGACACCCAGAGCCCTCGGGCAGGGCCGCGCGGCGCTCCGGGGAGCGCAGGGCCCGGTGGCGGCGGTGGCGGCGCTCTCCTTCCCGCTCCTTCCTTCGGTCTCGGTCGGCGCGCGCTTCCTGTGCCTCAGTGACCGGGCAGCGTGCGGGCTCCGGCTCAGGACCGCTGCAGGCGGCGCAGACTGCGGCCCGGGCTTCGGGGCGACGCGGGGGCCGGGGGGCGGCGGCGGGGCATGGGCCGGAGCGCGCTCGACCCAGGCATAGCGCAGCGGGGCTGGGCCCGGGCCCCGGGCGCAGGGGCCGAGTCCGGAGGGGCCATGAACGGGGGGGAGGGGTTGGGGGAGGGGAGCTGAACCGAGTCCAAAATGGCTCCTGAGCGGCGGCCGCGGATCCGAGCCAGCGGGGAAACCCGGATGTTGGATACAAAGAGGCGGGCGAGCGGGCGGGGAGGAGGAGGGAAGGCGGGCCCTCGGGCCTCGTGGTCCGCGCCCCCCCTCGGGGCGGGGCCGCCCAGCAACAACAACACGGATGCCCCGCCCCCCACCCCGCGCCCCTCGCGCGCGTGCACCCCCCCCCAAGCCAGGTTGAGACGGTTCGGACCGCTGCGATCTGGTATTGTGCTGCCCGGGGACCCTACGGCCCTCCCACCTGGGCTCGGGCTCGCACCCTTGAGTCACTTCCCCAAGCCGCGAGAGACACTTCGGAGCGGGTGGACAGCTCCCGGACTCTGCCTAAAACTCTTCGTGCCCAGACTCCTCGTGGATAGTAGGCGAATCGCGCGGTTATTAATGGTCCCGTTAACTAGCAGAAAAAGCTTAGCTTCTCTGAATGGATGAGCTCCCACCCCGTCCCCTGCCAGGCTCAGAGAGGCATAGCAGGGCGTCCCAGCGAGCGATGATTTGTACCCCTGGATGAGAGTAAAGGAGAGCGCAGAGCCCACCTCCGCCGAGCAACAGCTCACCCTCGGGTTCTTCCACCTCGTATTGCACCCTCTTCTCACACTGAGGAAGCTCGCGAAGGTCGTGATAGGGCTTCCAGCTAAAAGAGGGAAAGCCCATCGCCACTCTGGGAAGAGTCCTCTTCTGGAAAGCGAAAAACCCAAGCACACTGTAGCGTGCTGAGCTCCTACTCTCCCACTGCGTTGTACGCACAGCTTGCCTGATTTGGGTATTTTTTAAATGGTGGGAGCCTAGTCAAAAATGTAATGTAGAAGTCCGTAATGTGGAATGTATAGTCCCTGAAGAAATTGAAATGGGGAGGTTCAGCCTCCCTCAGGCTTCCAAGCAACAGAAACATCTCAGGGACTACCCCTTGGTGGGTCTCTCTGGTTCTAGAAAATCCCGTGTGCAAAATGATGGCTCCTACTTGCCACACCCTTACAAACGTCCCAGTATTTAGACCTTTTTAAAACACAGAGTGGAGTACAACTGTGTGGCAAGCAAAAGCAGTTTTAAGACAGGATGCCTTGACAGTAGAATACTGTGTAGAATTTGGTAATCCCACACAATGGAAGCCACACAGTTGTAGGGAAGGCAAGTACCTACAATGCACAAGTGTTTTCTAGGAAAAATTTGTCATTGCCTGCTCTGTTGTGGAAGGAGTCAGCTATAAAGAACATGTGCCATGACCCAGATCACCTGGTTCATTATTCCCCTCCAGGTCAAGCATCACAGGAAGGGCTCAGGGTGGTCCAGATTGGTCGACAGAGACGTGTCTTCCATGCTGACTTCCTTCCTGGATTTCTGTGTTCACCTGCCTGCTTGACAAATGACAATACTAGAAAAATCAAACAGCCAAAGGGAAACTATACAGTACTTATGCAAAAGGCTGAATGTTCTCAACTTAATAAGAAAGGGGGATTGTTGAAGAAGTTCCTAACATTGACAGTAAGAACAAATGTTTCAGTGAAAGTGTGAGGAAGGAAAAGAAATTTGTTCTAGCTTTGCTGTCGCACCTCTAACTGTAAATGTTATGGCCCCAGTGTGCAATAGGTGCTTCGTTAAAATGGAAGTAGGATTAAACTATAGTTTGGTGCCATGGGTTTTTAGGCATCCACTGGGAGTCTTGGAAGGTACCCCCATGCATAAGGGAGGACTAATGTACTCTCTTACTTGAAATCTTCCTGTTGTAGTGAGGATTTGCAAGAGAAATAAATTTAATAGAGGATGCATAGTTTATAGGACTATTTTATAATAGTCACCCAAAAAGTCAAACGTGGAGGAGTGCACATGGAGGAGAGATCTAACCCTATACCAAAGGCCCAAATAATCCAGCCAAGGTTCCCACAGCAATGTTTAATGTTTGCCCATATTGAGAAGCTCCACCAAGAAGATCCAAAGGCCAATAGTGGAAGCCATGAAAACTGGGCCAATGAGGTAAAGGGTCTGCACCACCAGGCTGAGGAATCTACACTGGAGCTACGAAGTGATGCTCACAGTGTCAATCAAAGCTCTCCTGTCATAGCTGAGCAGTGCCACGCTGAACAGCAGTGACGGCAACAGCAAGGCCAGGAGCTCTGAAAAGAACAGCCATGTTTGCACCAAGAAAACCAACTACAGCAAGCTTCTCCTAGAAAATCAACTGCCCACGATCTTCCCCTCCAGTTCTCACTGGCAATAATCCTCAGGTGGGTCTTCCGAACTAGGCTGATTCAGTTCACCTGTGCATTACAAATTGACTGTTAGTTAATCCACCACACCTCCCCTGAGGTTTTGTTACACTAGCCAAGAAAGTTGTATGTAATCAGCCCTTCTTACCTCTCCCCCTCGCATTGGCCTACTTTTGTAAAGGAAATACAAACAGAGAAACAAAAATATTTCTTCAAATGATCAAAAGCCTCCTGCTTTTGGATACAGTAGGCTTTTTGTGATATTGGGGACTGAACTCAAGGCCTTCACACTGAGTTACATCACCAATCCTTTTTGTTTTTAGTGTTTTGTTTTGTTTTGAGACAGTCTCGCTTTGTAGTTCAGACTGGCTGTGAGCTCACTATGTAGTCCAGGCAAGCCTTGAACTCAGCAATCCTCCTGACTCTGTCTCTCAATTGCTAGGGTTACAGATGTGAGGCACCCCACCTGGCATTGTGGTGTGTGGTACTGATTACTGGGGTGCATGAGTCACCACCTCTGGCATTGTATGTGGTTACCGGGGATTGAACCAGGGACCTTGTGCTTGCTAGGCAGGTGCCAGAACCACTGAGCTAAATCTCCAGCCCTCGTCCTTTGATTTCTTGTAGACTTATTTTTCTATGGTCAGACATTTGAATATTTGTATTTTCATTGCTGCATTTTGAGATGTGAGGTTTCCCCCACTCACAATTACAAATGAATTCTATCATATTTCCTCCTAGGATTAGTATGGTTTTAATTTTTATATCTAGATCACTGAGCCATTTAAAACTTATTATAGTATGTGGTATGAAGCATGATTCTAATTCTGTATTTGTCCATATGGTTGGTGTCTGCTTTTCCTAACATTATGTAATAAAAGTCCATCTTCTTGTGTTTTAAAAACAGCTTCTCTTTCATATCCTACAAGTTTGTGCTTACTATTCTGTTCTCTTGATCTATTTCTAAACTGATAATCACATTCTTAATAGAAGTTTTATGTTTCATTATCCCACATGGCTAGCGTACCCTCAGTGAGCTTCATTTTGTGCTTTCCTGGGTTTTTTTTTTTTTTTTTTTTTTTTTTTTTTGGCTTTTTTGAGACAGGGTCTCGCTTTGTAGTTCAGGCTGGCCCTGAGCTCACTATGGTGCCCAGGCAAGCCGCCGTGAACTCAGCAATCCTCCTGTCTCTGCCTCCCGAGTGCTGGGATTACAGGCGTGAGCCACCACATCCGGCATTGTGGTATGCGGTGTTGATTGTTGGTGGGTGTGAGTCTCCACACCCAGCATTATATGTGGTCATCGGGGATTGAACTCAGGACCTTGCGCTTGCGAGGCAGGCGCCGGAACCACTGAGCTAACCCTCCGGCCCTCCTGGCTATTTCTATCTGCACCTTCCCACATGAACATTAGAAGCCTTTTCACATCTCATCGTATCTCCTTCAAGAAACTTGGTGTTTTTATTTTCACTGCATTAAATCTTCACGATTCCAAGTAGTCCTTTTGCTCATCTATTTTTATACCTTTCAGGAACATTCAAGTATTTTCTTACATGTTAGCTCCATTTCTAGGTATTTTGATTTTTTGTTGCTATTATAATAGGACAAAGTCCTTCACAGCATGTCATTTGTATTGATTGTATTCATTTTGCAATTAAACCTTTTCATCCTGCCGTTTTACTGAACTTTCTTGTACACATGATTTTGCCATTGACTTTCTTTTGTTTTAGCTCTTCCTTTCCAATCTTAAGCTTTGGTTTTCTTTTCCCTGTTTCCATTGGCTGCTACATTCAAACATTACTACTAGGAACAATTCTAGTATTTCCCCATTAGGTAGATTCTCACTTTTTATCACTTTTTAAAAAAGAATTTGTTGCCGAGTATGGTGGTGCACACCTGTGATCCCAGAACTCAGGAGGTCAAGGCAGGAGAATAGTGGTGAGTTCAAGGCCAGTCTGGGATACATAGAAATACCTTCTCTCAAAAAAGAAAACAAAACAAAATTTTTGTTAAAGGCCCTTCAGAAAACTACATTCAAATTGCTTTTCTTTTTAGATCTATTGAATTGGAGAATTATATTCACTGACTTGATAATACTGAGCCATTTGGGAATAGACTGCAGTTATTATATTTATCTTTTTAAAAACTTTAGCAAAACATTTATTGGTACATTTAAGGGAACAGATTGCACTTAGCCATGACATCTTATCTTCAGTGTCCTATTGACTAGATGGTTGGCATTTTATTTGATAGTTTTATCAATATTAATTTGACAACTAACATTTATAAATATGGTTTATACTAAAAAAAGGTGTCATAAAATTGATAGTATTTCATTGACATTAATAAGAGATTTTTCTGTAGTTTTTTGTATGTTCTTTATAATTGATATTATCAGTTATCTATTTCTATAACTAACACAGCCACAGCCCTCACTGGCTCACAGCAAGAGTGTTAGCAACTGAGGTCTCCCATTTTTGCATCCCCCTTGTGTCCCTCTTAGGCAGAAGCTTTCTTTCTTAAAGTTTTCTTACTCTTAAAGAGTGCTGGGTGTGGTGGCTCACGCCTGTAATCCCAGCACTTGGGAGGCAGAGACAGGAGGATTGCTGAGTTCGCGGCAGCTTGCCTGGGCACCATAGTGAGCTCAGGGCCAGCCTGAACTACAAAGCGAGACTCTGTCTCAAAAAAAAAAAAAAAAAAAAAAAGAGAGCGTGTGTTAGCAACTGACTGTTGCTAGAGTGCCCATGATGGCCAGGCTCTACTGCATGTTTGCCATCTGCCCAGTCCTATATCACAGACACCATGCTCCCACGTGGACAGGCACTCGGTCCTGAGAGTTACTGTCAAACCTCAGCTTGCATCGTGTGTGCTTACACTCTAGTGGCCAAGGCAAGTCACACAGATAATCCTAGAGTCCTATCTGAGGGGCATGACAAAGTCACAGGGCACAGTTTGTGGGTACAGTTAAGTGTTGCTGTAGTTTGGATCTGGAGTGTCCCCGGAAAGGGGCAGGTGCTAACAGCTGGGTCCCGAGATTCTGTGCTGATTAGGGGCAGGGGCTCCTGTAGGCCTGGGGCCTGTTGGGAACAAATTAGGCAGTCACAGGTATGTCCTGAGGGGAAAAATGGAACCCTGGCCCCTTCCAATTGGCTAGACTGAAGTCTCTACAACTAAGAACTGAAATAAACTTTTCCTCTTTTGAAATAATCTCAGGATTTCCTTTTCCTTTCCTTTTCTTTTTTGTTTTTTAATTTGTTTTTAGTTTTGTAGTGCTGGAGATTAAATTAATGTTTAATGAAGACTTGCTAGGCAAGGACTCCACCACTGAACCATACCCCAACCTGCTCATCTCAGGTGTTTTGTTAGTTATGAAATGACTCACATAGGTAGAGAGCAACTGGGGCCACGTTTGCAAACAATCTTAGTTTTCTCTTAACCCCAATTCTTTATATAATTCCCACTGTAAAATGAGCAGTCCCATTCCAGAGACTTCTAAAATCTGAAACATGATATGTATCAGGCTTGAAATTAAAGATCTCATGATATCCCTCATAGGGTTCAGTCAGATATAGGAACTGAAGATCAAATAGCTTCCCTGTACATATCTATATAAGTGAGTGAAACAGGGTTAGGTAATTGCAAAGGTACTATCATTTGAAAAATGTAAGAATGAACCTGTCTTGGTGGTGTATCCTAGCACTTGGAGGACTGAGGCAGGTGGATCATCACCATGAGTTCTAGGACAGCCTAGAGTACATAGGGCGACGAAAGAATGTAAGAATGGAGGGCACATAACAGTTACTTGCCATGACAATCCCAAAATCCCACTGGGAAGGTGATGCCAGACCTGGAAATGGGCAGTGTTCTTTTGTGTGTAAGTTCTGCTCTGTGTCTTTAGAGTGTAAGTATCTACTGCTATACAGCAATATCAGCACAAATTTAGTGACTCCAAGCCAGACCCACTTATTATGCATTTCTATGGGTGAAGAGTGTAGGCATGACTATCTGGGTCCTCACCCAAGCCAGCAGTCAAGGTGCTGGCCAGGACTAGGGTCTCATCTGAGGCAAGACTGGGCAAGTATTCACTTTCAAGCACATGCGGCTATTGGCAGGATTCAGTTGCTTGTGGGTTACTGGATGAGAGCCTTCAGTTCTTTGATGGAAACTGCCAAGAAGCTGCCTTCCCCTCCTTACCATGTGGGTCTCTCTGTGGGGCAGGTTGCTTTATCAAAGCCAGAAAGTAAGTTACCACAGTCTGGAAGTTATCATATAACCAAACTACAAAAGCGATACCCTCTCACCTTTGCCATGTCTTATTAGAAGAAAGTCACAGGAGGGGACCATACAAAGATGTGAGCAACAGAAGGCAGGGATCACTGCAGGCCACAGTAATTTGCCTGCCACACTGAAAGCAGAACCCTAGTCCATTTTTCTTTGGCTCTTGGTTTTACCCCCTTGCATCTTCACATTTGTTGCCCCCCTAGAACACTCCTAAAGAGGTTATTGAGAAACATGAGGTTTGGGGCATTTTTTTATTTAGTTAGTTATTCATTTATTTTGAGACAGAGTCTCTGTAGTTCAGGCCGGCCCTGAGCTCACTATGTAGCCCAGGCAAGCTTCGAACTCAGCTATCCTCCTGCCTCTGCCTCCAGAGTGCTGGGATTACAGGCGTGAGCCACCACATCCAGCATTGTAGTATGTGGTACTAATTGCTGATGGGTGTGTGTCTCCCTGCCCAGTATTGTATGTGGTTACTGGGGATCAAACTCAGGACCTTGCGCTTGCTAGGCAGGCACTGGAACCACTGAGCTAAAATCTCTGGCCCTGGGTTTTTATTTTTGGTACTTGGCACAGAACCCAGGTTTCTGCATCTACATCCTCAGTGCTGCTTCCCTTACTCTTTTATTCTGAATTCTGAGATGGGTTCTCGTTAAATTGCTAGGTTACCTAGGTGTGACTTGAGTTTGAGATCCTCCTGCCTCACATTCTCAGGTTACAGGCATGTACCCATGGACCACCACCCCTGGAAGAGTGTGCCTTCTGAGCAGCTTCCTCAGCCTGCTTCCTGCCCAGAGAAAGTCAGAAGCCCAGAGTCTTTATTTAGTCCTTTTAAATCCAGATTAAATCCATTTGCATTAGTGTAGCTCTCTAAAGTTTTGTGGTTTTTAATGGCTTAATTGGAGCCCACTGTATGTACTGAAAGCTACATCCACAATTATTGAGCTCACTCCCTCTAGTCTTAATCTCTAATACCCTAGATGTGTCCTACAGCTGTAGGATAATCTTAGGATTCCTATATGGCATTTTAACTTTTCAGAGGTTATAGGAAACAGGAAGTAGAGTTGCTGCTCAATGGTACAGCATGTCTAGCATGCATGAGGTCCTGGGTTCAACCTTCAGCACTAAGACCAAAAGGACACCAAAAAAGAGGTCAGAGCAGCATGTCTCATAGCTCTTGATTTTATTTTCACTTAAAGCCATGTCTTTATTTGATCCCTTTATGCTGATTTAGAGGGTTGGAGATGACAATGTTGTTTCCAATCTAGCACCTTTCTAGTTTCTTTAAATTCTCGTTAACTCTTAACTAGTTTGTTTTTTTTTTTTTTTTTTTGAGACAATGTCTTGCTTTGTAGTTCAGGCTGGCCCTGAGCTCACTGTAGCCCAGGCAAGCCTCGAACTCACAGCAATCCTCCTGCCTCTGTCTCCCAAGTATTGAGATTACAGATGTGAACCACCACACCTGGCACTGGGGTATGTAGTTACCAGGGATTGAACTCGGGACCTTCCACTTGCAAGGCAGACGCCAGAACCACTGAACTAAATCTCCAGCCCTGACTAGTCCTTTTCTTAATAATAACCAGCTGACATTTCAGCATTCTATCTAGAAATCTTTTTCTCAAGACCCAGTGTTTACTAGGTGCATGTGCTACCTTTGCGGTTACCTCAGAAGAAAACATAAATCGTCAGTTGTTTTCAGTCTCCTGTTTCCTTACAGCTTTTCAGCCTCCTGTGATAGTTTTTGCATCCGTCTCCATCTGCAGCCCAGTTCCAGTATCACATTTTAAGGTATTACTTTTGGCACCAATTTCTCTATCATTTCTCTATTACTGCCCAGTAAGTTACTTCATTCCACCTGGTACCTTAAAATAATGTTTACTTAGTTCATGACAAGGCAGGTTGACTCAGGCTGGTCCCGCTGGACTGCATGCAGTCTCCTCTCCTCTGGACTCATTCACATGTTTGGGACAGTCAGCTACAATGTAGTTCATCCTGTAAGGCTTTGCTCAAGCGAAACACTCTTGTGCCCCTCCCCCACCCCAGTGCTAGGGAGGCAACCCAGAACCTTGTACATTCCTGAGCATGGGCACATTTCCAGTCAGAGCCACAAAATTTTCCTGACAAAAGTAGTGAACAATCCATTTGTGTAAGCGCTTTGTGTGGTTTTGTTTGATTTGCAGTATTGGGGATTAAACTCACTGCCTTTGTACTGAGCTACATCAAGCTCTTTTTTATCTTTCTGTATTCTGAGATCGGGTCTCAGTTAGTCACTGAATTCCACAAATTGGGCTCAGACTTGTGATCCTCTTGCTTCAGTCTCCAGAGTGAAGCAGGTGCATGTCCCATACCCAGTTCCTAAGTGCTTTTCAAGGCCATGCTTACAGCACATTTATGACAAACTCATTACCCAAAGCAAGCAATGGCAGAGCCCAGAGGGAGATGATACAGTAAAAACCCATGGCAAGGCCTGAGGTCACAGGAACACGCAAAGATCTGGGTTATACTCCTGCAACCTACCACAGGGGTCATGGGTCTCTTTGCTTCATAAAAATCACCTAAAAGGGCCGGAGGGTTAGCTCAGTGGTTCCGGCATCTGCCTTGCAAGCGCAAGGACCTGAGTTCGATCCCCGGTTACCACATATATTGCTGGGCGTGGTGGCTCACGCCTGTAATCCCAGCACTCGGGAGGCAGAGACAGGAGGATTGCTGAGTTCGCAGCGGCTTGCCTGGGCACCATAGTGAGCTCAGGGCCAGCCTGAACTACAAAGCGAGACCCTGTCTCCAAAAAGCAAAAAAAAAAAAAAAAAAAAAAAAAAAAATCACCTAAAAGTATCTCTTCCATTCCAGTATCCTTGAATGGATCATGTAGTATTACAGTTAACTGGTCTGTGAAGATTTTTTGTTTGTTTGGGTTTTTTGGTTTTTTTTAGTTTTTGAGACAGGGTCTCAATTGTAGTTCAAGGTTGACCCTGAATGTGTGGCAGTCCTCCTGCCTCTGCCTCTCTAGTGCTGGGATTACAGGCATGATCTACCACGCCTGGTTTGGCTTGTGAAGATTTGGTAGACTTTCCACCTATACTGCCTTTCTTATGGGATAATTCTTTGATAATCTACTCTATTTCCTTTATGAAAGCAAGTCTATCTAAACTTTCTATTGAAATCACTTTAGTAAACTGAATTTTTCTCCTTGATTTAAGTTTTCAAATTTATTTGCACAGAGTTGTGCATAATGGTCCTTAAAATTAAAAATTTGTTTCAATATTTTCACTTTTTTTTCCTGGGGATTTCTGCTTCTTCCACTTCTTAAATTACCTATTTTGTCCATTTTGTTTGTTTGTTTTTTGAGACAGGGTTTTGCTTTGTAGTCCAGGCTGGCCCTGAGCTCACTATGTAGCCCAGGCAAGCCTTGAACTCAGCAATCCTCCTGTCTCTGCCTCCCGAGTGCTGGGATTACAGCCACCACGCCCAGCACTGTGGTATGTGGTATTGATTGCTGGTGGGCGTGAATCTCCATGCCCAGCACTGTATGTGGTTACCGAACTCAGGACCTTGCGCTTGCAAGGCAGGCGCCAGAACCACTTATCCAACCCTCTGGCCCCCTAGCTTGTCCATTTTAATTTTTTTCCAAATAATCAAAATGGTATTGTTTTTCCCTTTACCAAATATATAGTTTCATACTCATTTCCCTTTCCTTTGTCTTTTTTCCTGAGTTGAGTGTTAATTCATTTTTTTCTTTCATTTACCAAAGTGCCAATATTATAAGCTGTATTTTACTTACAGTTTTAATTATATTCCACAGATTTGTTATTAATCATCTTGGGAATTCTGATTTTACTTCTCTTTTATCCCAAGAGTAATTTAACAAAAAGTTTTCTCTGGCCGGGTGTGGTGGCTCACGCCTGTAATACCAGCACTTGGGAGGCAAAGACAGGAGGATTGCTGAGTTCGAGGCTTGCCTGGGCTACATAGTGAGCTCAGGGCCAGCCTGAACTACAAAGTGAGACCCTGTCTCAGGAAAAAAAAAAAAAAGTTTTCTCAGGATAGGACTTTTAAAAAATCATTTTATTCATTTATTGCATTATGATTAAATCAGGTCTTATTATTGTTAATTTGTATAAAATATTGACATTTTATGGTATCACAACTGATCAGTCTTTAAAAAGTAAATATGCCCTTACTAAAGGAGAAAGATGAATACAAATGGAGATCAAAGTACACAGTGAATGTTTAAATCTTAAATATTTTTTTTTTGTTTTTTTGAGACAGGGTCTTACTTTTCAGGCTGGCCTTGAACTCATATTGTAGCCCAGGTTAGTCTCAACTCCCAGTTCTGCCTCTGCCTCCCAAGTGCTGGGATTACAAGAATGTGCAAAAAAAAAAAAAAAATGTGGTGAATGCTGGGAGGGTTGGGGAGGAAGTGCCATCTAATACTGGAAAAGCAGATTCTTTAGAACATTCCAGGGTATCCTCATTCACTTTTTCATCAGATATGGCTCACTACAATTTCTGATTTTCTCGCGAAGTCTGAATGGTCATGAAAAGTAAATATTCTCAATCAAGGTAGTGCAATTGGAGACGTTCACAAGAGAGAACTTCCAGAACAGCTTCAAAAAGTAGCAAGACGGGAGAAGTGTCTTTGAATTGAGGAATTTTTTTTTTTTT